>CAUYRH010016268.1:0-63789 GCA_963574655.1 Perodicticus potto | reverse complement strand
ATAGAGTGCCATGGCATCACAGCTCACAGCAACCTCCAATTCCTGGGCTCAAGTGAGTCTCTTGCCTCCGCCTCCCAAGTAGCTGGGACTACAGGTGCCGGCCACAACGCCCGGCCATTTTTTGGTTGCAGCCGTCATTGTTGTTTGGCGGGCCCGGGCTGGATTTGAACCCACCAGCTCAGGTGTACGTGGCTGGCGCCTTAGCCCGCTGAGCCACAGGCGCCGAGCCCCTGGGTTTTCTTGAATGGCTAGAGCTTCATCAATGGTGGAGAAACAGACCCTGGGCTTGGGGTTGCTGAAGTTCTGTGGACCCTCAGGAATCCTTGGCTAGGCAGTAAGGGCAGCAGTGTTTTCCTCTGGGGAGGCCGACACCATGTCTGGGAGGGGCAGCCTCCACTCATCTGCCTGGGCCTCACCTAGACACTGCCTTTCTTTCCCCAGTCTCTAGACTGTACCCCCAGGGATCTGTCTCCCTATTCCCATCTCTACCCCCTCTTCCCACTCCCTACCTTGGAGTCACCCACAAGGCCCTGGATGATATTTTAATTATTCCTCTAATTGCTTCCCTGAGAGATAATGAGTGGGAAGCCTGAATATCCCTGTAGATGCTCAGGGGAGAGGGGAAGGGTTTTCACCAGGAACTCAGGGGCACTGGGATCCCTGAGAGTTCCCCAGCTTTCTGGAGAGCAAGTGAGAGCTTTAGCCAACCCTGCCTGGGCCAGTGTTCTGAGAGGCGCCCAGGCAGAGGGGTCCCTGGGTCCTGACCTCCTGGCCCTATTTCCCGAGGCACTCAGGAGCACTGGGGGTTTGAATGATGTTTCCACCCTAACACTAATTCTGGGCTGTGGAGAAGGCAGCCTTATGGCCCCTCTAAGCACATTTCTTTATCTGGAAGATAGGGATACCCAGCTTCTACCTGGCTGGGCCCCAAGGTTGTACTGATGACCTGCCCCATGTAAGTTGATTCTCCAGGCCTGAATAGGGCAGAAGAGAGGGGAAGGCAGTCCCTTCCCCTCCCAGAGGGAACCAAGTGCAGAGCCTGCCATGCCACCAGCCTGGTGGTGACAGCTCCCACACACCTCCATATCTAGGGGCTTGAGAGAACACAGCCTCCTGCATCCTAATCACAACTGGGTACTGCCCCCATCCGCCCCCATCAATGTGCATGGCCCAGCCCTGTAAGGGTGGGAAGAGTCCCAATTTACAAAGGAGAATGAGGCATAGGGCATGCGAGTGACTAAGTGCCAAGGCCTCCAAGTGTGGGTAGTTGGGACACATGAGGCAGAGGAGCGAGCACACGAGGGCCTGTCCGTCCCAGAGGCTGCAGAGCAGTTCAGAAGGGCAAGGCCCCAAGAGACCCAGAGAAGCTGCCTCAGGCCCCTGTGGTCTGGCCGGGCAGGCCTCAGGATCCCATCCTGAAATAACCCTTCCCCAAAGCAGTCAGAGACGCCAGGCATGCTATAGGGCTTTTTTAATGTTTCCTCACTGTTTTAACAATATCATGAAAAAAATACAGTTTAGAATCTGGAACTGACCTGGAAGGGTTTCAAGGGCAGCTGGCGGGGGGTCGTGCCCTCCCCCACCGTGGGAACTGAGCCACTACAAACGGAAGCACCAAGGGGGCACTGAATCAGGGACTAAATTAGTGTCTCGGAATTGGGGGTGGGGGGGTGGGGGGAGTGGGGCAGAGCCCTGTGGGGACCCTCCCTGGCTGGGCCCTAATTAGTTCGTCTCTCCCTCTCCCGGATACAGGGAGGCGGGTCAGCCGGTTTGCAGGACAGAAAACAGTCAGCAGTTCCTCCACCCCCAAGCTTCTTCCTGCTCAATCCCCTCAGGTAGTGTTACAGGATGCAGAGTGAAACTTCAATTTCAGGAAAATGACAATTCTGGGGGTATAAATCTGTTCCAAATATTGCACGGGGCATATTCATACTAAAAAATGTTCTTTTACTTAAATTTCAATGCAGCATTCTGGGTTGTTTTGTTTTTGCTAAATCTGGCAACCCTACCCTTAGGGATCTGGCCTCGGAAGTGGGGGCGGGACCCAAGAAAGGAAGGGGAAATAGCCAGGACCCAGGGTGTAGGGAAGGAGAGGGGAGGGCAGGCCCAGCCAGGAGCAGCTCCCCCCAACCCCATAGGAATGAAATATTCTTTTCAAAGAACTCATTCTCCAGGACTTTCTACACTGGCCTGGAAACCAAACACAGACACCTTCCGTATAGTTCTAAATAAAGAATAAAGTTGGGAGGTGCTAATGTTGTCCAGCTGGTTTCTTTGCCAAAGGATGTCCCCAGACTTAAGTGTGCTAATAGTCACTGTGAATTTCTAGGAGGAGACTCTGTATCAAGGTTTTCTAAAAGGGTTTGAGTCCCCTTCTGGGGACAGAACTATGAACACCATCCTGACATTACTCTAGAAGGATTTAAACATAATAATAAAGAACAAACCAACTCCTAGAGACTGAGCGGTGACAGCCCCAGCCCTGTTCCTAGTGTCATCCTGGGAGGAGCCCTTCTTGAAAATCCAAGAAGCCTGGGGCTTCCCTTTTTTTTTTTTTCCTGTTCTCTTCCCCTGGAAGGGGCTGCGTTTAGTGTACACATTTGGGGCGGTCCTCACCCCCACCCCCAGTCCAGGTCAGCTCCAAGGAGCCCTGGGCTTTCTGGTGCAGGGGCCAGGCAGTGTGACCACCCCCTTCCTTCTGCTGCACACATTCCATCAGCCATCACTGCTGGTCACAGCAGAAACACCAGTAGGGAAAGGACAGTCAGGCATCCCCAGCCCTGGAGCCAAGGCTGCCTCTGGGCTGCACATGGCAGGAACTCAGTTTGACGTCTGGCATCCATCTGAGGCCAGGGTGCAGACAAGGGAGGCCAAGGGAGGAAAACTGGCTCCTGCCTCAAAGACACAGCCTCAGGGATGGTAGGATGTGCATGGTGAAGTTCCCTGGGTCTTCTGAGGGCCCTCAGATCAGGCCGTTATCCTTCCGCCCTTATCCACAAGGTCCAGGGTCTGTGGCCTGATGCACAAGGCTTGCACTATAAGGTCAAAGGTCAGAGCGAGTGGGGGCAGGGAGAAGACGCAGCCAATCCCCAGAGCGCCCCGGCCTCACACTCGGATCTCTTCCTCTTCCTCCTCCTCATCCATGAAGGAGAATTCCTTGTCTGGCTGCCTGGTGAGAGCGGCCCGAGCCCTGTCTGGGCCCCGGAAGGCAGGGCTGCGATCCTCCAGGACGCCCGAGGTGTAGCTGGACAGGGAGCTGCTATCCCGCGTGGTGTGGCTGCCCACACTGCGGGCTGAGCCAGGGCTGGGGGCAGCTGCCGCCCACCCCTCATCCTCCAGAGCATGGTAGGGCAAGTCCTGGCCGGCCTTGCCTTCCTGCCTCGCCATGGGAGGGGCTGCTGAGGCAGGAAGGGGAGCCTGGGTGACAGAGCCAGGGCCATCCTCCTCTGCGGGGTCCCACTCCTCCTTGTCCATGATGCTGAGCACGTCGCCCAGCATGGAGGGCCCCAGGTCGATGTGGAAGGACATGATGGACTCCGCGTGCTTCAGCCCATAGCTGGCCTTGGGCATGATGGGCAGATCCGTCAGGTCCCCAAAGGCCTGCTCATCGAGAAGCGGGTCAGGGGAGTGGGGGCCCGTGGCCCCATTCCGCCGGGGCACGGCCTCCCGGACACCTGCCTCCTCGTCGCTGCCCTCCCCAGAGGCAGCCTTCTTCACGGGGCTGGATGACAGGCTCTTGGGTAGCTTGCTAGAGCCCTTTTCTGCAGCCTCCTTTTCGTTGAGCTGAGGCAGGGACATGGCGTTCTTGACAAAGATGGCCGAGTCCCGCAGAGAGCCCAGCATGTCCCTCTGCTCCCGATCCCCTCTTGTCACCGACTGTGACCGCTTGCTGCCCCGGAACTTCCGGGACAGGAGGCTGCGTTTGGAAGACGAGGAGGAGGCCTGTTCATCCAAGGACGCCCCGTCCAGCTCACCAGCCTTGCTATTGAGGAAGGAGGTGTCTCCAAAGGCGTCTCCGGCCCTGCCTACATGCATGGTGTGGCGAAAGTCACCCAGAGGGGCACTGATCATCTCGGCCGTGAGGTCCACGCGGGAGCGGCGCTTAGAGTGCACCGAGCTGGACACCAGCTGCTTGAGGATTGGCATCTTGCCAGATGGGTGAGGAGGAGGGTCCCCCTCAGGCAGCAGATGAGTCTTGGGTTCAGATCTGAAGTCCAAGTCCAGTGGGTAGAGGGGGAAGTCACGAGGAGATCATAGGGCTGCAGGCAGAGGACAGGAAGCAAAGGGTTAACAGGAGCTGGACGTACAGTAAAAAAGCCCATCTGCCAAGGGGTTGTCATTTAAACCCCAGCTCTCTCACTGAAGTGAAATAATGCGAAATGAGCCAGCAATCAATTTTATAACCCTGCCTATTTTCACCTATAGGCTCTCAGAGCAGAGGAGTGATTTTGCAAATCTGGTTAGCTCCTGTTGGCATAGACAGACTTTTCCTGAAACTTGAAAGAGGTATAATCTTTCTTCTAAGGGACAATGCCTTCCCTACCTCTGCAAACTAGGATGCTGTTAGAGCAGACAGGGCCACGTCTATAGACAGGTGCATATGGTCACCCCAGGGGGCGGTCCAGGGGAGAAACTGGCGCTGACTTGGCTCCTATGAACAGCCAGCCTGGAGACATGCTGTAAGTTCTTCCTGCTGTCTAACCTCAATCCCTATGGAGTTAATGGACGTCTCAGTCTGAGTCATAGTCCTCAGACAGAGAGGAATGGACAGGACCGGCCCAGGGAGACAGAGATACTGCCCGGCTCCTCTGTGTATGTGGGTGGCATAGTTCTCTTTCTAAATCAGAATTGGGGTGGGGCTGCTGGGACCCACAGAACCAGCTCCCCGGCCTTCCAGTCCTTGCTGGATGTCCTGTCAATGTGGATCCTGCCTGCGACATCTCCACTGCAGCACCCCATGCTCTCTGCTGAGGCTCTACCTTCCCTCCTCTCAGGGAGATCAAGACTGATCAAGACTGGGAAGCTCTGTCCCAGCAGCTGTGATCATTAAGGCAGAGGGAGGCACGGGCTGGACTCTAGGTGACTTAGACTCCCAGGTGATAAACCAGAAATCCAAAGACCAGCAGAGGTGGAGCCCAGGGGGACTTTGAGGCACCATCTATGCCTCTCCTGACAAGGGCCAAGCCGAAGTTCAGTGTCGGGGCCAAAACAGCCCCTTTCTCCCCAAAGGGACTTGCCCCAAATGTAGCTGGGCAGGGTGGGAGAGATAGGTCAGGGCAGACTAGGCCACCAGGTGCCTGCCTCTTACCTGGTCCTGCCAGCAGAACGCTCCCCAGGGGTACCCTCAGTTCAGACTTTCCCACTGCCCAGGCAGTGGGTGCCCACTTGAGGCCACAGCCTCCCACCTGGCCCCTAACATCAGCCTAGCAGTTCTCCCTGTCTCCCCAGTGGTCTCTCTCCAGTCCACCCTTCACCTCTTAGCTAGAACAGGATCCATCCACAGAGGATGCCCACCCAGGAAAGGCCCCTTGACCAGTGACCAGGCCCTGCCTTTCTCCCCAACATGTCTCTTGCCCCTCCTGTCCCTCTGTGCTCAGCTCTAGCTCCTGAGCTTCTGCGAGGGACACACCCAGCATCCCTTAGCGTTCAGCTCTCAAGAAACCTTCCTCAGCTGGGGCAGTCCTCCTGGCCACCTGTCCCCTTATGGCACTCTGGATGTCCCCGCTTCCTGCTGGCTGGACTATAATTTTCCCACTGGAGTGTGAGCTTCCGGAGAGTTCTGACAGGTCTGCTCACCAATCAATCTGGTCCAGCGGGGCATCCCGCAGCATCTCTCCTTCTCTCCTCATCTCGGCCTACAGCTCAGCCCTGGGGCTCCCTGCCTGACTGCTCTGAGTCCTGTCACCCATCCCCGACACTCTCACTCCCCTGCCAAGCTGCTGCTACCCAGTCTGACGGCTCCCCCAGCAGCAAGTGACCCCCTCCCGATGCCCAGGCAGACATATTGCTTATCGCTCAGCAAACAAACTTCCCTGGGGTGGGCAGGGGAGCCGGGCTCCAGGGCAGACCTCCCATACAGAACTAGGTAAGGACTCTCCTGGTAGGCTCCAAGCTAAACCTTTACAATCAATCATCAGTCAACCCTCCCTCCTCCCCACCAAGCCCTTAGGAAAGTCACCTTCCCCTAACCCTAACTGGAATTGTCCCTGGGGTTCCCCTCCTGCCTCATTCTCTACACAATTAGACATTGGATAGCTAGACCAGGAGTGGACACATTTTGCCAAGGGCTAGAGTGAATATCCTCAGCTTAGTGGCTATAGGACCTTTGTCACAGCTACTTGGCCTTCTTAGTATCAAAGTAGCCACAGGCAACTAGTCAAAAAGTGTACGTGGCTATGCTCCAATAAAGCTTTATAAAGAGCTTCTTGGTTGGTGAGCACGGAGGTGCTGGGAGGGTGGGACGCCCTACCTTCACCCTATACCTTGGCCCTTTGACTATTCCTGAGCTGTATCGTTTATAATAAACAGTAAAAGTAAATAAAACAAAATAAGCCACCTCCCCCCACCTTTATTTACAAAAACAAATGATAGGCCAGATTTGCCCCATAGGCTATCATTTGTGGATCCCTGAATATAGTATGTGACCTTCTGGACCAGCCCTGGACCTCCAGGCCAAACTTGGGGAACACTCTCCAGGGCTAAGAGAAAAGTCGAGTCTGCCTCCTCGGTCACATTGGGAACTGAAGGAAAATAAGCAAGGTTTCAAATGAACTCTCAGTCTCAGGCACCTGCTGCTGCCAGGGCAGGCAGGCAGGGGACCGGGAGGGCCTTTCTTCCTCCTGCCTGCAACCCAGACCCTGGCTCTATGCACAGAGTCCTGAAATCACAGAGCTAGTGAGGACATCCAGTGAGGCTCCTTCATTTTATGGATGAGAAATAGTTCCCTTGACGCAAAGTGGCTTACCCAGATTTAGACCCTAAAGGACAGAGCTGGGTGAGAGGCCAGATCTCCTGGCCGGGTGCTCTTTCCACCCGACTCCAGGCCCTTCTCCGACTCTCTGGTGGTTGCACTGCTAACTAGCGTCCTCCACAGGTGCTCCTACCCACGGCTGGCTGGGCACTCTAGGAAAGGGGGATCCGGCGGCTCCTCAACAAAGTTCTTGTGCAATCCTAGAGCAGGCGCTGACACTGTTGGTACTTTGGGCTGCGTGGCTTTTTCTGGAGAGGGGGGTTGTCCTGTGCACTGTAGGAGTTTCAGCAGCATCCTTAGCCTCTGTTTACCAGGTGCCAGCAGCATCTGCCCACCGCCATGACAACCAAAATTGTCTCAAGATACTTTCCAAAGTCCCCTGGGAGGCAAAACTGCCCCATGCTGAGAACCACTGACCCACAGTGAGAACAGAGCAGGTATGACTTGCCAGGTGAGACAACAGCAAAAAGGGAGGTGGGGAGGAGGCAAGAGGCAACGGAACTGGGAGGGAACACAGTGACAGGGACCTCCAGAGTTGCGTAAGGGTTTCAGCGTACGGCAGGAATGCCCAGGCCAAGGAGCAACATCACACTCTGTGGTTTCCTGATGTTAAGTGCTTATTAGAAAGAAGAGAAAGGAAACCACAGGCCCCGCTGCACGTGCTGCACACCACTGTGGCCGCCAGAAGGACCAGGTATCCTGGTATGAGTCCTCCCTGCCCCCCAAGCACATCCTAGCAGGTCAGAGGAGACAGTGGGAAACTTAAAATCCACACGCGGCGCTGCCACATTCGTGCATGCACACATGCCCACTCTAGGCCAGAAGCCCCAGGGTCTCCCCCCATGGCCCACACCCCAGAAGGGCAGGCCCCAGTCTGCTCAGTGCTGTCTGCTTCCTGTGGTCACACTCCCGGGGGGCCGGCTTGTGAAAAGCCACCTTCGACATCCAGCAGGGAAGGGTCTGAGACAGCTGGGGCCTCGATGTCATTGCCTGTTTGGCAATGACCAAACCGCAGCCAGGAGGAACGGGTTTCTGAGGTCCCAGCGTTCAGAATTCACAGGCCAAGCAGCAGGCTAGAGGGCCAGCAAGGGCTCGCCCAATGGGCTCCATTAAGTCCTTGGTTTCACTGGCCTGCGTGACATCAAGTCACCTGGAACTTGTAATAGAAAACACAGAATTTAAAGGTGAGCAAGCAAGGACAGCCCTTGCTCTAGCCGGAGGCTGGGACCGCTCCTGGGTAGTAGCAGTCTGGGAGGCCACAGTGCCCACCCGAGAAGGAGATGGTGCCACAGGGAGCTATGGCTTCGGGAGGGATGTTGCTGGGCACCATGACTCAGCTATGGGGAAATGGCCGAAACAAGCTGCCCAACAACGGGCAGCCACTCCCCACAGCCTGCCCTGGGAGGGACACCCGCTCCCCACCCCAGAAGCCATATCCCACTTTCCCAGCAGGGCAGGAAAATAGCTCACAGCTCTCTCTGGAGCCTCGGGAGGACCAGATTCCTCTACCCTCAGCCTGCTGACCACAGACCCTGCCCTGAAGGCAGGAGTGGTGAGCCCTTCCCAGCAGGCCAGGTGCCTGGCTGGGTCTATTCCAACCAGGCCCATAGCTCAGCCCCAGTCATGGGACTAAATTAGAAAAGCTTGCCTGGACCCCTCACCCCTCTTCCTGGCAGGATGGACAAAGAGCACAGCCCTCCTAGGTCAGCCAGCCTAACAGCCCTGAGACAGAAGGGCAGGCTGGACCAACAAACCCTGTTCCAAGTGTCCAGGCAGGGACCAGGCCTGAGCTCCCCTAGGGCAGCCAGGCTGGCCTCTGTCTCTGCAGCTGCCCCGTGGCTAACCCTGGTACACAGAGCACACAACCCTCAATGCCCACTGCCATTTCCATCGGGCCTGGCTGGGTTGTTCTGATCATCCATGTGACACTGGGTCTAGGCAATATGGCCGGAGAGAAGAGGCCTTTTGGCATATAACAACTTTAGTCATGACTTGGATTGGCTACAGGAGGCTTTGTTCATTTGCTCATCATTCATTCATTCTTTCAATGACTTTCTGCAGACCCACCAATACAGACTCGTCTAGGCCCTGGAGATAAAGCAGTGAAAATAACACTTTGTTATTTCAAGGCTTACTGTAGAGTGAGCATGCATGGGTGGGGGATGGAGGTGTGAACCTCGAAGTAAAACAGCATCTGGTATTACTGACAGGAGGGGAAGGGAAATGGGGTGATGCCAGCAGGTGTGTGTATGGGGGAGGAGGGTCTGGGAAAGGCCCCTCTGGGGAAGGCCCTCACGGTGAGCCTCCCGTCAAAGGCAGTCAAAGGCAGTCCAGAGGGAGGGAGTGGCTTGTGCAAAGACCCTGAGGTAGGAACAAGCATATGCATTTAAGGAACAGAATGAAACCTGCATTGCCAGGGGCCAGATCACACAGAGCTCTTCTTGTAGGACTAGGTGAAGAGTCTGGATGTCACTCTGTGTGCACCAGGAAACTGACGGCCATGTGTGAGCAGGCAAAATCTAATCTGTGCAGCTGGAGGCTCCCCGCATTGGTGGCACAGAGGGCAGGGGGCAGGAATTCAGTCAGGAGGCTGTGGTGAGAGTTTAGGTCAGAAAGGAGGGCGACCAGGGTGCAGTTGTGGCCAAAGAGGACAGAGGGGGACACATCAGGGCGCATCTTGGATATAGAAGCCCTAGGAGGGGCCAGAGTTGCTGCTCCCAGCCCCAGGCAACCTTTTCCTTGCCCACCTGGCAGGAGAGGGACCCTTTCTCATGGGGAAGGGGGGCTGATGTCCTACTCCTAAGGCAGAACCTAACTCTGCCAAAGCAGGGAGGCATCCTGCCACACACGTCTGTCGGCCCCAGGAGGCTGTGTGGGGAACTCAACGGAACACGGGCCACTAATCTCTGAGATCTGAGGGACCCTGGCTTTTGTCACCAAAGAAAGATCTGATGCTTTCTGGAATGCTCACTAGAAGAATGTTCTACTCAGACAGCAGGATAGGGCTGAGGGCAGCTACGTGAATGGAGAGAACTGTGGCTGCTTCATACAGGTTGTTACACATTCCTGAGGAATTGCAACAGGGACTGTGCTGTGATTTCTGGGCAACTGTAGTACCACTGGGAATCTTTTAGCTCCTTCACGTCCCCTACCAGGAAGGCCTCATATACAAAGTGTGACATTTGCACGAGTTGTGAGGTTAAGGCTCACTGTCTTAAAATATTCTGAGCCCAGCAGCCACAACTAATAATAATTGTTTTTAAATGCCCAGAACAGGAACATCAAATATCACTATTATGACTCCTGTACCATTTACGGGTCTGTGTTAAATGTCTTCCCTAAAATACCTGGGTGTGGAGGGATCATACTCCCAGAGATGGAAAGTCCTAATTAAGAGCCTTGCCCTAGGTCATGGATTGAAGCCAGCACATAATTCCCACTTCAGGGCTCCATTCACCAAAATAGCAAGGCAAGATCAAAAGTCTGGGGGCATTGCATGAAAATACTGAGCATGTAATTTACACGTGGGTATATGTATGGAAATGTATTCTTACAAGTTATATATGTGTCAATCTGTGCATTCATTTTTAGTTTTCCTAAAGTAAAAAAAAAAAAAAAAATCTCCAACAAAGGCTCGGCGCCTGTAGCTCACGCGGCTAAGGCACCAGCCACACACACCAGGGCTAGCGGGTTTGAATCCAGCCTGGGCCTGCCAAACAATGACAACTATAACTAAAAAATAGCCCGGCGTTGTGGCAGGCACCTGTGGTCCCAGCTACTTGGGAGGCTGAGGCAAGAGAATGGCTTAAACCCAGGAGTTGGAGGTCACTGTGAGCTGTGATGCCATGGCACTCAAGGTCACTGTGAGCTGTGATGCCATGGCACTCTACCCAGGGCGACAGCTTGAGGCTCTGTCTCAAAAACAACAACAAACGCTACGAGAATTAGTTCTGGTGTGTTCTTACCACATGTCAGTGGATTTTCTGACATATCCCTGAGGGTGCTAAGCTATAGCACCCATGGTGTCACATGACTCCCCTGAGACTGAGAGATGAACACCCAGGAGATAATCCAACCCAGTGGCCTGCATGAGGCTGTTGGGCAAGGAGAAGTGGCTTGCCAGGGGTCACAGAGTTCAACAGTGGCCCACATGGTACTGGGGCCCAAGGGCCTTGCCTCTTGATCTAAAGACTTTCCCAGATGACATCTGAAGTGACTTACAGCCAGGCACCAGGTCAGACCTTCTGGTGTTTGTTGCAACCTTGTCCAGATTAAAAATTGAAAGGAGCTTCCTTCTCACCCAGCAACTGGCACTAGGTGCCACCAGGCGGGGAGAAAGTTATAAAACCCTGACCCAAGAGCTGCTCTCAGTCAAAATGATCCCAGGGTGGGGTGGTCTTGGGGCACCTGCAACGAAGGTGAAGTGTCTTCAAATAATGGCTTTAAAACGAGTATGATTCAGGCTCAGTGCCCGTAGCAAAGTGGTTACAGCACTAGCCACATATACTGAGGCTGGCAGGTTCAAACCCAGCTCAGGCCAGCTAAATAACAATGACAGCTGCAACAAAAAATTAGCCAGGCATTGTGCAGGCGCCTGTAGTCCCAGCTACTTGGGAGGCTGAGGCAAGAGAATTGCTTAACCCCAAGAATTGGACATTGCTGTGAGCTGTGATGCCACAGCACTCTACTGAGGGCGAGACAGTAAGACTCTGTTTCAAAAACAAACAAAAAACACTAGTATGATTCAGTAACTTCCGATGAAACCCAGCCCTATTAGAACTATTGCAGAGGAGGGAAAAAGTCACACAGGTATTTGGTGAAACCTTACTTACAATAGCAAAAGACTCGAAACAACCTCCCGTCCAATGGTAAAGGAAGGTCTAGGAAAGCTGGGAGCTGTTAACTCAGCACAGTCATGAAAGATGGGAATGAAGCCCACGCAGCCACGTGGAATGCTGTTTACCAAATGGCAGTGAGTGGAAGGGCACAAAAAGGGCAGATCCATACACTTGCTCACACACAGCGGTTACAACACTACACAGGCATTCGTGAATAAAGATGCAAAGGAGGAGGCGCCTGTGGCTCAGTGAGTAGGGCGCCGGCCCCATATGCTGGAGGTGGCGGGTTCAAACCCAGCCCCAGCCAAAAACTGCAAAAAAAAAAGAAAAGAAAAAGAAAAGAAAAAGAAAGAAAGAAAACATCATTTAGGGATGATGCCTGTGGCTCAAAGGAGTAGGGCGCCAGCCCCATATACCAAAGGTGTATGACCCGGCCCCAGTCAAAAACTGCAAAAAAAAAAAAATTAATCAATTGGCTCAGTGCTTGTGGCTCAACGGGCTAAGGCGCCAGCCACGTACACCTGATCTGGCAGGTTCGAATCCAGCCCGGGCCGCCAAACAACAATGACGGCTGCAACCAAAAACTGGCAGGGCATTGTGGAGGGCGCCTGTAGTCCCAGCTACTTGGGAGGCGGAGGCAGGGGACTCGCTTGAGCCCAGGAATTGGAGGTTGCTGTGAGCTGTGATGCCACAGCCCTCTGTCCAGGGTGACAGCTTGAGGCTCTGTCTCAAAAAAAAAAAAAGATGCAAAGGGCACACAGAGAAATAAAGTTTTGTTTGCCTGGAGAGGAAAACAGGCTGCTTCTTAAAAAAAGTTGCCTTTAATGTGATAATGCACTTTTAATTAAAAAGAAAAAAATCCCAAAGCATCAAAGGTTAAAGGAAAAGGTATTAATTTCCAAACTATCCAGTTCTCAGGACTCAGCCGCTGAAGCCCAGTACAAGGCCCCAACCAGGGGCCTCCGTCCACCTCCCCCACTGACCCCGCCCCCGTGGCTCTTCTGTCTGAACATCTACTGATGTCTGCTTTCTTTCTCTTCCTCCTCTCAAGTTCCCCCAGAGCCGGACGTGTTTGGTAGGTCTGCATTTTATTCTAAGTTGTCTGTCTCTAACAACCTGATGTCCAAGGAAACAGGGAGATATGAACCCCCTCCGAAAATAAGTAAATAAAATAGAACTCACTCCCCAGCAGCTGCTTCCTGACGCCAGAGCTGCCTCCACCGAGCAGGAGATGAGAGACAACAGTCACTCCCACCCCACCGGAGACTGGCCTCTTTCCAATGACACTGAAGCTCTGAGCTGGAGGCCAGCTTCCCACGGGACAGTGGGATCCCAGCAGACACATCCTGGGCAGGTGCAGGTTTTGCTTCTGCTCCACCCGTGGCCCCAGCTCGGTGAGACTGGTCAGTGTGAGGAAGCAGAGGAAAGCACAAGGGGGCGGGTGAGGATCGTACCCGGCCACTGGCCAACCCCCAAACTGTGTGCAAAATTAGCACTACTACCAACAGTGCCCACTCACTGGGTGTCTGCCACATGCCAGTCATTGTGCTTGGGACAATGTAAACTTGTGCCCTTGAACCTCAAAGCAACCCTGCAAGGAAGGTCCCATGATTCCCCTCCTCCCCTTTTTTTCTGGGTTTGAACCCGTCACAGCCAGCATATGGGGTCAGTGCCCTACTCCTTTGAGCCACAGGCGCCGCCCAATTTCCCCCCTTTTAATCTGCCCTTCTTGTCTGTAAGGCCCCCAATTCAAAGCAAGGAAAACTGAGGCTCAGATGAAGTAAATTTTCCACATCCTTACAGCTTCCAAATGTTTGGTGGTTTGAGCCCACCGCTGGCAGACCCTGGAACTTGTGTTTCCCCTATGAGGAGGTGCTCCTAGCCCATACAAATGCCTGCACATGGAGAGACAGGCTAGGAGGGGCTGGGGGACCCATTTATCTAAGACTCTTGGAACTGAGACTCAGGGTATCACCCCCACATCAGAGATCTGCTCCCAGGGATGGCTGTAGGTGAAGCCTCCTCAAAAAGAGAGTTCTTTCAATGAGGCCCCTATTCCCACTTCTGCCCTTGGGATCGTCCCAATGTTCTCATTTCCTGGGAGGTATAGGGGTGGGGGGAGACAGATCGCTCTAAAGCAGAAGCCAGGGCTCCTCCAGCATAGTTGGGAGCGGACAGCACAGAGCCCTGCTTCAGACGTTTTTATGCCTGCACCAATCTTCATCTGCACCAATCTTTACCCTGCCTTCTTTGGTTGTTTTAGCTCCTGACAAGGAAGACTAGAACCCTGACCCAACACCGCTCTGAAACCTCCAGGCTGGGTGCCCTGAGTGCACTCTACCCTCACTGCCTGGCGGCCCATGCAGCTCAGGCTTGTAGACTCAAAGGTGCCACTGCCCAGCCACACTGGAGCAGGTTCCATTTCCTAGAGAGAAGTGTCTTCTGCTTTCCAGGCCCCACCCTGGAAGGAAGACAAAGAGGCAAGGTCCCACCCAGATTTCACTATATGTTCCTCACAGCTGCAGGCAGGGAGGCTGGGGAGGATGATGAATCTCAGAGTGGGGCTCACAGGGCGAACTGGACGAGGAAGAAAGTACCACTCATACCAGGGCTTCTCAGCTACTTCCACTTTCCGATGCCTATGACTTATTCAGTGACTTACACTGACACTGGCAGCCACTCGCCTCACGTGGCCACTGAACACTTGAAAAGTAGTCAGTCCTAATGCAGAAGTGCCCAAGTGTAAAACACACACGGGATTTCAGAGACTTAGTATGAAAAAGAATGTATTTTTAATATGTTAAACAGATTAATTGACCTCATTACTATTTTTATATTTTATATTGATACTAATATGTTAATATACTTTATTTCAAATATAGTGGGTTAAATAAAATGCTTGATGCATTTATTTCCTTTTAGTTTTTAAAATGTAGCTGTTAAAAATGTCAATTGTACCCCGACTCTACTAAAATAGGTGGCTATAGTCCCAGCTACTCAGGAGGCTGAGGCAAGAGGATCACTTGAGCTCAAGAGCTTGAAGTTGCTGTGAGCTATGACACCACGGCATTGCTACCCGGGGCAACGGAGTGAGACTGTCTCAAAAAAAAAAAAAAAAAGAAAAAAGTCAATTATGTACAGGACTCGCGTGAGACCTCTATCAGCCCTGATTTAGACATTTTTCCCTTATTACGCTAGCAGCACTTTCCATTTTAATGGGGGAATAAAGTCAACCATTCACATCTGAGCCACAATATTTACTTGTTAACGAATTATGCTACATTATTTTAAATTGAGTCCTAATATCTAATTTTCACATCCAGTCAGCCACCCACAAATGCTAGATTCAGTCTTCCTTTGAAACTCTAAACTATCCTTGCAATGAAACAGACCCCTATCTTTAGCTATTTCCACATTCTTATAAGTGAGAAAATTATTTTGTTTCTTATTAATTTGTTCTTTGGAGGTTATGCCAAGTTATAGTCTCACCATATAGGATGTTGTCCACACCAAGGACTACATTTTCTTTCTTTTTTTTATTAAATCATAGCTGTGTACATTAATGCAATCGTGGGGTATAATGTACTGGTTTTATATACAATTTGAAATATTTTCATCAAACAGGTTAACATAGTTTTCACAGCATTTTCTTAGTTATTGTGTTAAGACATTTGTATTCTGGTTCGGCGCCTGTGGCCCAACAGGCTAAGGCACCAGCCACGTACACCTGAGCTGCTGGGTTCGAATCCAGCCCGGGGCCGCCAAACAACAATGATGGCTACAACCAAAAAAAAAATGGCCGGGTGTTGTGGAGGGCGCCTGTAGTCCCAGCTACTTGGGAGGCGGAGGCAAGAGACTCGCTTGAGCCCAGGAATTGGAGGTTGCTGTGACAACCTCCAGGGTGACAGCTTCAGGCTCTGTCTCAAAAAAAAAAAAAAAAAAAAAAAAAGACATTTGTATTCTACATTTAGTAAATTGCACATGTACCCTTGCCAGTAAGGTGCACAGTAGGTGTAGTCCCACCAATTGGGCTACATTTTGTTTTACTGAACTTGAAAACAACACTCTCCCCCACTACGTTGAAACTTACAATTTGCATCCCTTTTGATTACTAATGGGTATAGTTTTTAAAAATGTGTTATTGGCATCTGTATCCTTTCTCTTGTGAATTGCTTTCTGAACCCTTTTATCCATTTTCCTACCTGGGGGGGGAGGTTGAGGGGCAAGGGTTTCGTCTTTTCCAGGGGATTTGAGGGACTTCCTTAAATGTTAAAGCTGCTTAAATCTTTGACAGTCATATTTTGCAAATATTTCTGCAAATTTATCATATGCTTGTTTACATTATGGTGATTTTATTGTTTGTTTTCCCATGGAGTACTTGTTAATTCCTATATCATCTAATCTGTTTATAGTTTCTGGCTTTTATATCATGAAGCAAAGGCCTTCCTGACCCCCAGGTTTGGGGGGGTGGGTAAAGAAGGAGGAAATAACAGCAAACTAGAGATGTCTGTGACTTATAAAATTGTGGGTCACTTAAAATAGAAAGAAATACATAGTCATTTTAGTTACCAATTCTTTTTTTTTTCTTGTAGAGACAGAGTCTCACTTTATTGCCCTTGGTAGAGTGCTGTGGCATCACATAGCTCACAGCAACCTCCAACTCCTGGGCTTAGGCAATTCTCTGGCCTCGACCTCCCAGGTAGCTGGGACTACAGGCGCCCACCACAACGCCCAGCTATTTTTCTGTTTTGCAGTTTGGCTGAGGCCAGGTTTGAACCTGCCACCTTCGGTATATGGGGCTGGTGCCCTAATCGATGAGCCACGGGCGCCGCCCTAGTAACCAATTCTCAATTTCGTTTTAAAATGTGAACAAAGCAGCAAATTCTACCTTTATTATATATTGAATTCTTTATGATAGCACCCAGCCATGGGCCTATTTCCAGACTTCCTTTTCTGTTCATTCATTTTTTTTTGGAGACAGAGTTTCACTATGTCGCCCTCGGTAGAGTGCTGTGGTGTCACAGCTCACAGCAACCTCAAACTCTTGGGCTCAAGTAATTCTCTTGTCTCAGCCTCCCAAGTAGTTTGGACTATAGGCACCTGCCACAATGCCCAGCTATTTTTTTGTTGCAGTTGTCTTTGTTGTTTTAGCTGGCCTGGGCTGGGTTTGAACCCACCAGCCTCAGTGTATGTACCCAGCGCCCTACCCACTGAGCTCCGGAAGCCGCCATTGATTTCTGTTAATTTCTAAAGCAAGTCTGTACTGTCATGTATAATATATTTTGAGTACCTGGTAGGTAATACCCCTATCTTAACTTTTTTTCCTAAAATGTTCTTGGGCTTTTCTAATGTACTTAGTCTTCCGGATGGACTTTAGAACATTTTTATTAAGTTCTAAAAGAAATCCTGATGGATTACATTGAAATTGAAAGAAAATAATAAATTACTCCAGGAAAAATTGACTATCACAATATTAAGTCTTCATATCCATGTCTCACAGACATTCTCCATTAAATTTTGTGGTTTTTCTTTCTAAGTCTTACCCATTTCTTGTCATGTTTATGCTGGGTCATTTTATGATCCCTTGTTATTGCAAATGCATTTTGCATACTTACATTTACATTTCCCCACTTACATTTTCTGACTGGTTATAAGTAGTATATGGGAAAGTTATCTTTTTCCCTCTAATGTATTCAATGGCCACCTCGCTAAAACTTACACTGCCTTGCATGCTCTAATCAACTTTAAGATTGAATCTTTGGGGATTTGCAGATAGACAAGCTCCCCATCTGCAACTAATAATAATTTGGGACTGGGAGCAAGTGGCTCGCAGCTGTAATCCCAGCACTATGGGAGGCTAAAATGGGAGGACTGCTTGAGCTCAGGAATTCAAGATCAGCTTGAGCAACACAGAAAAACTCTGTCTTAAAAAAAAAGAAAAGAAAAGAAAAAGAAAAAAACATTAGCTGGGCATGGTGGCATGTGCCTGTAGTCCTGATACTTTGGGAGGCCAAGGCAGGAAGATCACTTGAGCCCAGGGGTTCAAGGCTGCGGTGAACTGTGATCATAGCACTGTACTCCAGCCTGAGCAACAGAGCAAGATCCTACCACAAAGAAAGAACAACTGCTTCCTTCATTCCTTATTATTATCTTGTTCCATTTGCTACAATTGCCAGTATAATGTTGAACAATACTACTAACAAGAAATGTCTCTGTTCCTGGCATTTACAGTGATATTTTATACCTCAGTCATCTGCTCTGATAGCCACTAGCCACATAGGGCTACTGGAGGCTTAAAATGTGGCCAATATGGCTAAGAAACTGTATTTAATTTTAACTATTTTACCTTTAAAAATTGATGTTTGATTCAGTTATTGGAAAAGTACATTTGAAACAACTTGAATACATCAATCTACTTTTCAATGGTCAATTTTATGCATTCCAAATGCGGATCTAGTATTTGTGAAATTTAGCATCGAAGCTGAAACGTGCTATAGGTGTAAAATATGTATGGATTTGGACATCTTCATAAAAAAAGCCTAATATATAAAAACCTAGACAAATATAAAGAAACAAAATGGAAAAAAAAAAATGAAAGAAAATATAATCAAAAAAGAAAAAACTCAAAATAATAAAACACGAAACAAAAAAGCAAGAAAAAATGAAATAATGGAAATGATAATAGTTTGATGTACAAGGTTAAACAAAGTACAGTATATTATTAAGATTAATTTCCTCTTTCTTTAGTTTTTAGAATGTTAACTAGTACTATATTCCTACTGACAGCACTGTCCTAGCGTTACAGCCCACCCCGCTCACCATGGTGATTGGAATATTCTCCATCAACTTAAGGAATTCATAATTCTTACATTTTATAATAAAATGATGCCAATAACTCAGCCAGGCTGAGCTATGGAAAAATACATCATGGCTTGGATACTTTACCCTTTAGTTGCTGAAAATACAGAAGGAGTCCAGTTCAGTTTAAGCAGTGCATTGTAATCAAGAGCATTCTGGAATAATGCCTTCCAGTGTGGCTCTTGACCAATACCAAGACTGTGTGCTGAGGAACCCACTCTGAGAAGTGCTACCCCAGACCTCACCCAGCCTCAGGGGATGGGCCCTCCCAGGACTGGCAGTAACTATTCCTGGGCCATAGGTTGTAGAGAAGTCTGAGAAAGAACATAGGATTTATAGTACCAGGTATTGTGCTGGATGCTTTCTTTTGATCAAACTGCTTTTAAGAAATGTCCTAGGGGCTCGGCGCCTGTGGCTCAACAGGCTAAGGCGCCAGTCACGTACACTTGAGCTGGAGGGTTCGAATCCAGCCCGGGCCCGCCAAATGACAATGACGGCTGGAACCAAAAAATGGCCAGGCGTTGTGACGGGCGCCTGTTGTCCCAGCTACTTGGGAGGCGGAGGCAGAAGCCTTGCTTGAGCCCAGGAATTGGAGGTTGCTGTGAGCTGTGATGCCACAGCACTCTATCCAGGATGACAGCTTAAGGCTCTGTCTCAAAGAAAAAAAAAAAAGAAGAAGAAAGAAATGTCCTAGGCATTTGAAAGACTTTTTATCTCACATATTCTTCCTCGCAATTCTATGGAAGTTATCATCTTCACCCTCCATCTTGCAGATAAGAGAACTGAGGCTTACAGAGATAAATGACTCACTCCAGTCACACAGTTGGTAAGGACAGAGCTAACAACCCAGATGTACCTGATTCTGAACTCTGGGCTTTTAACACTGCACTGTAAGCAACATCAGGGGAGGGTCACAGTGTCACTGTGGCTCAGGCCTAGGAGATGTGATGAAGGTTATGGATGCTCAAACACCCACAGGACACAGTTTTGCATATAATTTCAGGTTGACACCTCCCCAGTTCACTGCCTCCCGCAGGAGTGGACATCCCATTCTCCACTACTCCATGGAAAAGTTCAGATCAATCCTAAGAAATGTACACCATAGGACCCCACTCCCAGAGATCCATCCTGTCGGGAACTGCTGCTCTTCGTGGGCTAGAATCAGCCACACTCTGCCTGCCTCCCCCATTTTGCTGCCATATCTACCTGCATCTTTAGCCCAGAACTAGATGTTTCAGGCCCAGGGAAGGACGTCAACAGGAGGATGAAGGAGAAAGGATCACCTCCTACCTGGGTTTAGAACAGCCAGAGAAAAGAAAAGGAGCCAAGGCTTGGGAGTGACCAAGTGGACAACTGAGGGGTCAAGACGGTGTGGAGCCGGTGACTCAAGGATGTCCGGCAACTTCACTTGTTTACAGGGCCCTTCCTGGAAATGCACACTTCCCAGAGCCTGCCACCTGATGTGAGTCAGCATCCACAGGGAAGACCCGGCCCCCACCATTACCCTGTGCTGGGCAGACCTCCCTCCTCTGGAAGTGGCCCCTCAGTTTTTGCCTGGATCTCAGGAGGAAGAAGCTGGGCTGGAAATCAGATCTGCCAGGCCTTGTTTGGTTTCACTTCATTTCTCCCAAGAGTCAAGTGATCAGCTGAGGAGTGGAGAGTTCAAGAACACTCTGGGGGGTGGGGGTCTCTAGAAGGAGACCTGTGGATCTGGACTCACTCCAGAGCAGGCAGGCAAGTTTCCCATCTTGGCCATGCCAGAACTTGAGAGCAAAGAGCCAGACCCCAGGTGACTAGTCATGGGCGTCAGTTCCCTCCTCAACTTTCAAAGGGATTGATAACATTGTGCACCTCCCAGCATTACTATGGGATTAAATAAACTAATATATGGAAAGCATTCAGCACAGTGCCATGGCTAGGGGTGAGCCTTCTTACCTATGTGCTGTGAAAATGATGTTGCAATGTGCTCTTAGCCAATGCCCTAAGTTTAGGGAGGCTGGGAGGTGGTGGTGTTTTGGCATACCCAGGGACACGCCAGCCACTGCTACTCCCCTAAATTCAAAAAGAACACACATCTGAGGCTGCCTAACACAAAAGGCTCCACAGTGAGCCATGGACTGAACCTTTTTTCAAAATTGTGGGGGTCTCTAGCATTACCTGTCACAGGGGGAAGGATCCTCCAGCTGCTGAAGCCCACATATGTATTCTGCCCACCCTCCGGAGTTCCGATCAGCAGCAGGGTTTAGCAACTCTCAGACTTGGTTTCTTTCCTGATCTGACTTCCCTCCTCCCTTCTTCACCTTTTAACCTTTAATGGCCCAGGACAGAGGAGCCTGGTTTCTCTCCAACAGACTTAAGCTCTTTCTGATCTCAGTTGAATAGTGGGGAGGAGGCAGGAAAAGAGAAACTCCCCCATTCCTCCCTAGGATAAGGATAAAAGATAACTCAGGAATTTGCAGAACCCTGGGTGCTACTAGCAACACATAAAGCAAAGAAAACTTCAACAAGATAAAACCCTAATAAAATACACCTTGCTCCTTTGGACCAAAGCAGATGCTCACTAGAGGTGCCCACACATTGTCCTGCACCCTTGATTCCTCTTGGGCTCTCCCAGACCCTCTACCAATTGATCAAGAGTGGGAGGGACAGGCCCTTTCTGGATGCTTCAGGGCCAGGGGCAACATTCTAGGGGGGACCCAAGTGGGTAGGAATTTGTAGGGCACAGAGGCTGGAACACAGAATCTGGCCTCACCGTCACATTTGAGAAGGTCAAAGCTGAGGTCTCCAGACCAAGTTCACTGTACTGTAAGAACTTCATGGGCATAGGCAAAAGGAAAAGCCAGAGACTCATTCAGTAAGATTAGAGGCTGCTCCAGCTGGCCTCCTCTGCTACCCGGATAGTCAAGGCAGAAGACGGTGGCCACAGTGGCTGGCTGTGACTAAGCACAGATGCCCAGGGATCTTCTCAGATGCATTCAGCTCCACACCAGGTGTGCAGATCACTCAGGAACACACCCCAAACTGCCCTCACCTGAGCCCCAAAAGGGAAACCCATTCTCAACTTGGAGGGCTGAGTGGAGAACACTAGTTCCCCTGCTCCTGGCAAAGGATGCCAGCGTTGCCACCTTGGCATGGAGCCCAGAGTTACAAGCTGGCAGTGCCCGGTGGGGGGGACTCCAATGTACGTTATTTGGAAGGAAGCCCAGGCTCCTCATGGAGGCATATTTTAAGCTGGAGCTTCAGGGGCACAGTGATGGGAATATAGGAACTAATGGCTAGACTTTCTTCACATACACCACATGCAAAGAGGGTTGAATTCAGGCCTCCTGAGGCCCCCTCTGCACTACCATCTGATTCTGTGCCCACATGGGTTTAGCCCGCCTGGAGCACCCCAGAACTACTGGCTGGAGTTGGCCTTCCAGATACTCTTCCAGACAGCCCCTCAAAGTCTTCCAGACTCTGGAATTTGATTCTTTTCCCCAAGGTTGAGGAAAGGCCTCTAGTACCTAAGTCAGAAGATTAAGCACAGGTCAGCTCTCTCAGCTTCCAGGGCCGGGATTGCTCAACTCCTCTTCCTCCGCCCCCAAGCCTTATCTCTGGCATCAACCCAGATCCCCGTTCCTCCAAAGGACAGACTCCTCCTCTCTCCTTCCCCACCCTTGCAGGGACAAGCTCCTCTGAGTCTGTGGAACAAGAAGGTCCAGCCAGAGAAGTCTAGAGCTGCTACCCAGAGCAATCCCAGTCACACTGGCTTCTGACACCTCCACTTCCAACCCAACCCAAAGGTGGAAGAGGGAGAGAGTGAAATGGAGAGGCCAATATCGAACACCTTCCACACCTGGCCATAGCCTGTCCTGGCCACAGAAATCAATCAACCACTCCAAAGGTGGAAGGGGTTAGAATCTCTGAACCAGAGCCAGTTCAGGCCCATCTATCTGGAAGAGCTCCTGACTTGTCAGGAAGAGTCTAAGTTTCCTCTCCTGGGTCAACATTTGCCTACCCCTTCCCACCCTCCCACTTTACAGCTAAGCCCCTCCTTTGCTTATGACTCCCTGGTCTCCAGTCCTGAGGCCCCTGGCTCAGGTTCCAGAGGCACCAGGGTGGAAGTGTGCTGGGTACACACATGGGAGCAAGACAAGCATTGGTGGGGGGTGAGGGGGGTGGCATGAGCAAGAGACAAATAAGAGGAAAAGAAGGGTTAAGAGAGAAAAAGGCAGAACCCCCAGAATATGGAAGAAATGTTCAAAGTACACAGCATAACACAAACAATCAGTCCTCGAACTCAGGGGGCTATCGGTGGGGCTGAGACTCATCCCAGGATTGCTATAGGTTCACAGTATCACACCAGCTCCTCCTAGTCCCTGCAGGCACCACCAGGATCCCTCAGAAGACCAGGAACCCTAGTGGTGATCTCCTGAGGTTTACTGAGCCCCCTCTTGTGGGAAGGAGCAGCTGTCCTCAAGCAGTGGAGGGACGAAGTCCAAGTTCAGAGGAGATAAACCACCACACTAATCAGTCAGTCACATGGGGAGCTCACAGGGGCACTTGATGAGAGCAGGGGACACACAGGCACTACCACTCTCAGCAGGATCCCAGCTGCCCAGCAGGGATGGAGCCTCACCAGATCCCCTTGGTTGCCCCACTACTCCAGGGGAGCCCTAGGGCCGCCTGAGGCCTGGCTCAGTTCCAGCCTACTCTCCAGTTCGGGGAGGAACCCACAGCTCAGCTCTCTTCCTTTGTGCCCTGTTCTTTGTTCTCTTAAAATTCAGTCCATCCTGCTGGTGGTCCCTCCTCCACCCCAGCCTCAGAAAGGGGGCGGGGGCTGCTGGGAGTTATTAGAAACCCAGACTTGAGCAGAGAAGTTGCAAGCAGGGGGCCCCTGTAACGGGCCCTCATTGTTTACACTCCCTAGACCAGCAGAGCTTTCTCTGGTCCAGATGGCCGCTGAGGGTGAGTGGAGAGAGACTGTCCCTTCAGCACCCAGCCCCTCCAGGGAGGGCAGGAACCCTCACAGCGGAGGGACTCCCCAGGACTCTACACTGATTCAGCTGCTCAGCTACCTGGGCCAAGGGGCGTTGGACTCAGCGAGGGATGTGGGAGCGAGTCAGACTGCAAGGGGTGCGGGCAGTGGAGGGGGAGAAGTTCGAGAAACAAGAAAAGAAAAAGCATTGTATTTCCCCCTCCATTCTCCCAGGGAGAAAAGGAAAACTTCCAAAGCCCTGGCCACAGTCATCGGGCAAACACAAGGAACCTGGTTTGAGTTAGCAGAGAACACCCCTCCCCCCAGCCTCTCTGGGTCTCTCCTCCCCACACACACTGTCCTCTCCCAGGAAGCCGGCCCAGCTCCAGCCCTCCCGGCTCTTCGGTCTCCGGGCTGGGACACTCACCAGCGGCGGCGCGGCTCCCGGGCAGGCGGGACAGCTCCTGGGGGACGCGCCAGGGGTAGCGGGCACTTTTGTATCCCCGGTTGGGGGCGCTCCAGGGAGGGGGCGGAGCCAGCGACAACCGATTCCAGCTCAACCGCCCGGGGCGAGTGATTAAATCATTAACCGACCGCTCCCGGCGCGCGGCCCCGCGCGAGGCCGGCTCCCCGACTCCCCGGCTCCAAAGGGGCGGCCAGGTCAGTTGGGCCCCACCCCTCCGGGAGGCGCCTGGGCCTCTCTCGGCCGCGGCCTCCAGATCTTCCGAGGGGACAGGCGGGGCAGGAGCCTGGCGGGGGAAGGAAGGGCTCGCGAGGGAGTCGGATTGGTTCCTTCGCCCATTCGCATCCACGCAGCTCCTTCCCTCCTTCTCCCGGCCTGGTGACACTGGGTGGCGTGCGCTGCAGTGTGTGTACGAGAGCGAAAGCGTTTGTACACGCCTCCGCCACTTCAGGCGTATAATTCGGTTCTTATCCACCGAGAACTCTTTGCACATACACGCCCCCTCGGGGGGACCGGGCCGGCCGCGCGCCGCCGATTGTTATGCTCCTATCCACACCCCCGCGCGCCTCGTTCCTGGGTAGGGGGGGTGGCCCACTACAACCTGACCCCTCCTTACCCCAGGGGCGCCCTTAGCCAGGCCCCCAAGTCCCACTCTGGAGTCCCGGCGACCCTGTGTCCGGCTCTCTGCCACCCTCTCCCGCCTAAAACCCGCTCTGCTGGGACACAGGGTGAGCGGCGCCGGATCCCAGGCACCCAAACCGCCTCCACGAGCCCTGGTCCCAGTCCTGCCGCCCCGGGGAGGACGCCGTGGACCTGGGGGTCCCTGCGCCCTCTTCCCCGCAGCCCAGGTTTTAGCAATCCTCTCCGCCCCATATGGGGGCTCGAGCCCCAGGCCTCGCCAGCAGGTTGTCACGTCTAGAAGCGGATGCCTGTCACCTACCTCGGTCCCCAGAGACCCAAGCGCCGAGCTGGCGTGGCTGCTTTTCCCCCCTCGGTAGGCTCCGCTCGGCAGCAGGGCTGGCGGCCCATCTCAGCGCCGGCGTTTGTCTCGCTCTGGCGCTGGGGCTTTCAGGGCTGGCAGCCGCCCGGACACTCCCCTCCCAGGCTCCGCCCATGCCCGCCCCCCGCCTCCTTCGCGCGACGTCACTGGGCCCCCGCAGCCAATGGCCGCCGGCCGCCCGTCCTACAGCGTTCAAATCTGAAAGCCGGAAACTCTCCCGGTTCCTCGTGGGCTGCTGGGCCCGCCGAGCTTCCACGGACCCCACTGCCCCAGCCAGCGCTCCAGCGGCGACCCCCTTCTGAAGTCTCCCGGGCCTGGCTCTGGTCTCTTAAGGTTCTTTCCCATTTCGCGTAATGAAACGAAAGAGATAACGACAGCCCAGGTGGCGTTTCTCGTTCTTGCTCCATCCCGGACCTGCTAATCACCTCCTGGCCCCAGTACTGACCGAGATGGCTGCAGGAGGCCCGGCGTCACCGGTTTCGCGGATTCCATCCCAGACTTGAGACAAGAGGGGGCGGGGAAGACCCGCAGACACCCAGGCGGGGCCTGGTCTGGGTGTGAGAAGGTTATGGGCAACATGGTCCTGAAGTCCCAAGTCTGTGGCTTTTGCACCCAAAGTATCAGCTGAAGCTCAATTTTGCTCCTACAGAACGTCAAGGGGGATTAACTCCTGAGTCCTTACTATTTTCAAAAGAATAGTTTCCAGTTGTAAGTGGTCATTACCAAAGTAATAAATGACTTTTGACGGTGGTGAGATAATCAACAAGAGAGTCCAGACCTGTGGACACAGAGTGAAAGTTCCCTTGTCGTTTGCAACCTCACCTCTCGTTTTTAAAAGGGATGAAGGTGGTGAAGGCTTCAGATTCTTTCACACCAGTGGCTCTGAGGTCCCTCAGCCCCTAGAAACAGCCATCTTTCTGAGAACTCCACAGCCCTTCCCTCTGCCAGTGAGAGCAACCACCTCTTGAGATCTAATGGTTGCTGCCACTCCAACCTGCGGTGAGGGGAAAGATGGGGTTCAGAGTAGTTTGGCAAGCAGACACCTCAGTTCTATCTCTGGAGGGCTCACCTCCCCACCCCTGATGAGCCTTCCTCTGCATACGTGTCCCACAAGCACCACAGCATCTGGTGGTTGTGGAGAGGAGTGAGATATTAGGTGTGAACGGGCTTTATAAATATAAAGCAGACACAAGGGAGTAGATGGTTGTGATTTGGGGGTCAAAGATGTCTTCAAAAGAAATAGGAGCCGCAACGGAACTCTGGGAAAGGCTGGTTGGAAAGAGGTTTGGAAGCACCTCTGGCTTGGAATTCTAGCTGTGCCTTGTATGAACGGACAAGTTAACTGGCAAGCTTCCCTGTCTATCAAATGAGACCAGCGGCCTGCTTTCCCCCACTGGGATGAATCACCCAAGGAAGGCATCTGGCCATCGCCTGGGCACATGTGGCTGCCAGTGGGTCCCTAACCACTGGTGCCCTCCCCCACAGCTCCCAGGTGGAAGCCCTCTCCATTCCCAGCTGGCCAGAAACTTTTCCTTCTGAAATCCCGGCTTAAGTCTTATCTGTTCCAAAAACAACTTTCCTAGTTTTCTCTGAGATTATCTCCCTCTTCCTCATCTCCTTTTCCATTTCAAGTAAATTATTTTGCCCCCTCCCACTAGCTGTAAATAATTTGTTTTCCGTTTTGCAAGTGTTTAGGTTGGGCCTTCCCAGTTAGATTCCATATCAATTTAAAATGCCTCTAGGACAAAGTCTTTAGGTCCCTTTGGAATTCTGTTCTTTATCCAAATTCAGGTTCCTTCCACAAACATTTAACATTAGTGGAGGCTTGCCTTTGGGGACAAAGGTAGTAAAGCCCAATCTCTGCTCTCTTGTTCTCAGGATGTCCGTAGTAGAAACAGGATGCCCAGGGGAAGGGGCTCACTGTAGCACTGGGGGGGAGACTTGATTTTTAAAAAATTGCTGGCTGGTCTTGGTGGCCAGCGCCTGTAATCCTAGCCCTCTGGGAGGCCTTGGAAGGTGGATTGCTTGAGCTCAGGAGTTTGAGACCAGCCTGAGCAAAAGCAAGACCCTGTCTCTACTAAAAATAGAAACACTAGCCAGGCATTGTGGTGGGCGCCTGTAGTCCCGGTTATTTGGGAGGCCGGGGCAAGGGGATCACCTGAGCCCAAGAGTCTGAGGTTGCTGTGAGTTATGCTGTTACCAAACTCTACCCAGGGTGACAGAAAGAGACTCTGTCTCAACAAGAAAAGAAAAAATAAGAGGTGCTAATTTTTCTTGCTGTTTGGAATTCTAGGCTTCCAGACCTGTGGATTTCTTTCCTCCACTGAAGCTAACTTTTGCTCCAACCTGGTAGGCCAGAGCTGTCCGTGGACATGGAGAAGAAATTAACAAAATAAAAAAATTTAAGGCTTGAATACCTACCTTGAAATTTCTGGCAAGCTCTCTAAGCCCCAGATTTTGGGGTAGGATTTGAGGTCTTAACTGCACCTTTGTTGTAACTTGACCTACAAGCCTTTAGGCCTAGGCGTGTGTCTCTGCCTGTCTGGGGCGGCTGGGGCCTGCCTCTGGCACTTGGGCATGATCCTTGCACTTTGTGGGGCTGGCACCTTGGTGATGTTGGCCCCCTACCAACACATACCTCCCAGTGATTGTTAATGTTGGGATCAGGACATTTTAGTTGACATTGGGTTTTTTTTGTTTTGTTTTGGTGTTTGAGACACAGTCTCACTATGTGGCCCTTGATAGAGTGCTGTGGCATCACAGCTCATAGCAACTTCAAACTTTTAGGCTTAAGCGATTCTCTTGCTTCAGCCTCCTGAGTAGCTGGGACTACAGGCGCCCACCACAATGCCTGGCTATTTTTGGTTGCAGTTATCATTGTTGTTTGGGAGACCCAGGCTCGAACCCACCAGCTTTGGTGTATGTGGCTGGGCCCTAATCACTGAGCTACGGGTGGGCGCCAAGCCTAGTTGACATTGTTTTGCCCGGCCCACAGAGATTAGTTAAGAGGATGGTTAATCTATTTTCTTGCAGAGAAGTTGGAAGCCTCGCTCATTCCAGGCTGGTCTTTGTCCTAAACTGTGGTTCTGGCAGGTCATTTCCTTTTCTGATGTAAGCTTCCCATGAGAACAGTCTACGATTTCCCATGGGTCTCCTGAGTTTCCCTATCCTCTTCTAGTGTGCGACAAGGTGGTCCTGGACTGGTCATCTCAAGGTGTCACTGGAGCCTGATGTCAGCACAGTTTAAGGTGGAGCCTTGCTGACCCAAGTCAGGAGCCATCCGCTGGGGGTCTGGCTGTGGGCTGTCTACGTCCCTGCCAGCCAGACAGAGGCTCTTTCACTCCTTACTTCCCTGTTCTTGGGAACCACCTGGAGCCATTTCACAAGGCTGGGCCAACCTCTGCTGAGCAGCTGGGAAAATCCTGAGGACACCAAGTTGCTGGCAGAGTAGCTGGGGCTCAAGGCAAAGCCCCCCACCGCCACTGTGGGAAAAGTACCTGCATCTGGAGGCTCTTTTGCACCAGGCTTCAGTTGCATAACCCCCATCCTCTGGGGGAGCTAACACATATTAGGGCTCCCGGGCCGCTGGGCCACACTAGAGAGGAGAGCAATAGGTTTTCCCCATGGGGCCCTTGGGGACAGGATGCTGTTCAGTGTCATGTTGGAATCTCCCACGTGGGTTCACACACTGCATTTTCTAGGAGAATGAATGAGCACATGCTCAGTCCTCACCCTTCCCTTCCATTTGCAACCCCAGCATCTGACTGAGCTCTGCTTGGCCACTTCCTCCACAAGATGAGCTTTGCTCGCCTTCTACAGGGTCACACATCCTCTTAGAGTGCGATTCCCGAGGGCTCAGGAGGTGAAGAAGCCTGCTGGGCCTCAGAGGACTCCTGGCCCAGAGAGATGCTGTCCATTAAGCTGGGGACTCTCTGGGGATAGAAGGTGACAGCAGGATTGAGCTGGGCCCAAAGGAGAGATGAGGTGGGTGAAGGGGTGGTACCAGAGATGTCATGAAATTGATTGGAAATGAGTCCGGATGTGGGGATCAGAACACCTGGGTCATACTAACTGTGACTTTACAGGAGTCACTTGATCTCTTGGAGTCTTATCTATAAGGAGGGCATGGTAATAATTCAGACTACGGGGGATCAGCAGAAGGATTGGGGGAGATAAACCATGTGGTTCTCCTTTATGAGCTGTCAAATCCAACAGTTACTGTCAAGATGCCAGTTAATGTTACTGTTGTTGCTAAGTTGAGCTTTAGGCTTCTGGGTACTGTGGCTCCCACATCCCAGGCTTCCCCACACCCACCGGGCAGTTCTGGCTGCGACTGTGCTTTGCTATGTTATTAACAGGCTGCCCTGACCACTGAGCTGGGGCATTTCCAGGGAAGCAAAAGATGATATTAAATTTCTTGAGGGAAGAGTGGGCAAGAAGACATAGCCAAAGCCCTAGGCTCCTGAGACTTCCACTAATAGCAGGGACCCTTGAAGGAATGTTCCATGTTATCCGCAGATTTCTGAAGGCCAGAGTTTTACTTGCCAGTGACCCCTGGGGAAAGGGAGAGAACCCAGCAGTGCCCTGAAACACATGCTTCCTCCTGGTGTTCCCAGGGCCTGCAAGTTTGAATTAGGACCAGAGCCCCAGGGCTCAGATGATCCTGGGTTTAAATCCTGACTGTCACTGTGTGACCTGACAAGTCACTTGAGCTCCCTTATACTCAGTCTTCTCATCTGTACAATGGGAACCATGTGGGGCCCCACCTCCAAATGCTGGCATAAGGTCAGTGGATGATGAAGGCAGAGCACAGCACCAAGCCAGGGCCGTGCCGAGGGCCTTCTTGAATCCCAGCAGGTCTCAAAATCAAGGACCCAAGTTAGACCTTTCAGAGCAATATTGGTCCTAAGTGTCCATCCTTGCCACAGAATGGAAACATCCCTGTTAGTGTTTCCTGGAACTGAGCTAACAGAAAAAATTAACGGCCTTATCTGTGAGAGTCAGTCCTGGACCTCTGATGGCAGGTTCACTTAGAGGGGTCATGCCTTCTGAGCTCTGAAGTAGAGCAACCGATGAGAGCCAGAGCCCTCCAATACCTCCAGAGAGATGGAAAGAAAGGGTGTGGTGTAAGGACAGCACTTCTGTTTGTGGTGCTTTCCTGAGAGCTCAGCTCAGGGGTAAACAAGGCACACTTAGAAAAGGCAGGGGCCACTGGTGGAGTGCTTTCTTTATTGATCGAGCACTTTATGTTAGGACCTCCCTGTTTCAAACCCACAATGTAGTTGTTACTCCTGTCCCCTTTTCTTCACATCAAAACCAGAAAAGACTAGCTTGCCCAAGAGTGAATAAGGCCAGATCCTGGGTCAGAAACACCTAAGGTCAGGCTGCAGCCACAGGTCCACAAAACAGCAGGAAAGAAGGATTCCAGCAGAAGCAAGAATAGTTTTGGATCTATCCTGAGCCATGGTGGGTGGGAGGAGGTTGCCAGGGTGAGCGTGGGCCTCATCTTCACCAAGCAGACAGACTGCCTGGGAGGGGTCTATGCTGTTTCAAGGAGAGTGGACTTGAGCTGCTCCAAGGCATTCTTAGCAGGCCACAGTAATGGCCCAAATCACCTGCCTCCCTCACCCTCTGCCATCCCCCAGCCTGCATACACACCAGAGGCCCCCATCAGTGCTCTTCCCAGAGCTCAGCACATGGCCTAGGGGTGAGGATTACTGGAGCTGACGGCATCACTCAGCATCCTCTTCATCCCAATGTGATGTGACACCTCTGCCCAGATGTTCCAAGCGCTTAAAGGAGCAGTACCCTCCAATCAGGAGGTGCTGATACTTGCACCATTTACTGGGGCACTCCCACCTTCTACATGCTCTTTGTACCGAGACCCCAGATCCCATACCCTTTCATTAAAGCTCTGAAGCTTGGGTACTTCTATCTGAGTGAGACTCCTCCCACTTTCCCAGCCTCCTAGGCCTAGAAAGAAAGGCTCCTCTGAAAGAAAAGAGGCTGTAAGAGACCTGTGAAATGTGTCTTACCCTCTTGTCTAGACACATCTGACCCTGAACTCCAGCCAGTGAGATTGCAACTTGAGCCAATAGTTGCAAAGACAGGGCCAAAAAGGGGAAGGGCTTGACATCTCTGTGCCACCCCCAAACCCCCACATCTGGGTTGTAGGGAGAGTGAGGGGAAGGTGCAGGAAAAGGTATTTATGGGCTGCCTGTAATTGTCAAAGCTCATCACTGGCTGCAGAGTTTGTTTTCTCTTCTCCAGAGTTTTTTAGTTTCCTGAGTGTTGTCTTGGGGGTTTAGTCTGTTTGTGTCCTTTGGTCTTGGGAAGCCTTTGAGTCATAACAATAACTCATCCTAGTCTGATGTCAAGGCTAATTTACACTTCCAAGTTTCATGGCTTGATGCTACAGGACACCAGCTGTCTCCATTCTCCAAGCCCTCTGTCACCTCTACAATCCAGTTGCTCTCTAGAAAACAGTTGTATTGGAAGGCAAAAGACATGAGGGAGGCTGGCAATGAGGAGAGAGGGGGCAGACTGCCCCAGGCCCAGATGGGCAGTGTTTTCGAGTAGCAAATACAGTCTTGGCTGAGTAATGTCTGGGGAGTCCACCAGCTGAGCAAAATGTTGTTTGTCCTAGGTCACCAGGAAGCAACAGGGACAGAGAAGTTGGTTGAGGAAGCTTAGGGGCCTTGTAATTGAGTCTGTAATAAACTAATTGCACAAATGTTTTCAGAAGAGAATGTTTCTCCCTTCTTTATGAGCAAACAGTCTGGCTGCTTTAGGGAGGATGATAGAAAATTAGAGACCAGCTAAACCACTCACTTTTCAGAACAGAAAATAAAACCCAGAGAGCTGTTGAAGTTGAAGTGGCTTGTCCAAGAGCACACATCCCCCTGCGAGCACAATCTGGGAGGAGACACGAGCTCTCCTAACCCCAGGCCAGCACTTGTTCTACTAATGTGAGATTTAAAAATTATTTTATTTTCGTGAACCATGGATTCCTCCTCCCACGACCCCTGCATGTGAGACTGTACATGCTATAAAACAGATTGGTGGTCCTGCCATGTGTCAAGTGCATTGAGGGTCCCAGAGCCGTGTCTGCTCTGACTCTCTCCATGAAGTTCTTGGGGTACCTCTTGGGGTACTGTCTGAAAAATCACAACACTCACATGAAAAGAGTAAGCCATCGAGAGAGTCTCTATAAGATGCTAGGCTCTCATTTCTGAGTTTTACAGCAGTGGGGCCACAGGACTCAAAATTTTTGCATAACTCCCTCCTCTGCATGTGTGTCCTGCCAAATAGTATCTCTTGGCTCCTGGGCTTTTGAAAGGGGACCTTTGCTAGTGGAGGATGACTTCTTATTCACACCCCTCTCCCCACTTGCAAAATTTGATCCTGCACCCTACTCATTTCCTCCTCCTTCCTTCCCCACCCCTTTAATTTCACCACCACTTCCCCCTTTCCCAGAGGGTTGCAGAGAAGGTGTGGCTCCATGTGAGACAGTTTGTTAGCCTTGTGGAACCCACAGGCAGGCTGGATGGTCTTATCCAAAGGCAGACTGGTTGGTCTGTGGGTCCAAGCATTCTATTTGGCATAAACAGTTGTTCCAATTACTATTCTGTAGCAAAACAAACTCCTCTCCCAAAACAATACTTTTATTGTGCTTCTGGACTCTGTGGGTCTCAGGAGTTTGGATAGCACACAGAAAAAATGGCTTGTGTCTGCTCATGATGTAAAGGCCCTCATCAGGGAAGACCTGGAGATAGGAGTGACTCTGGCTAGGGGCTAGAATTACCTAGATCATCTTCACTCACATGTCTGATGGTTGATGCTGGTTGTCAGCTGGGATCTCAGCTGGGCTGTCAGCCAGAACACCTACCTATGTATGGTCTCTCATTGTGGGCTAGTTTGGGCTTCCTCACAAGATGGCGGCCAAGTGCTAAGATGGAGAGTCCCAAAAGAACCAGGAAACTATGTCACCTTTTATGACTGTCTTAGATTGCCAGACCTGCCATAGTAAAGTACCACAAACAGCAGAAATCATTGTCTCACAATTCTGAAGGCAATGTTGGGTCCCTCTGAGGACTGGCCTCTTTCCTAGTCCCTGGTTGCCTCAGGTGTCCCCTGGCTTACAGAGGTATCATTCCAGTCTTCCATCTTCACATGGCTTTCTCCCTCTGCCTTCACATCGTGTCCCCTCTGTACACATCTGTTTCTGTGTCCAAATGTCCCCCTTTTATGAGGACACCAGTCATATTGGACTAGAGCCTACCTAATGACTTCATCTTAATTTGATCATCTGTAAAGACCCTGTTTCCAAATGAGGTCCCCTTCACAGGTGTGGGGTAGAAGTTCAATGTCTTTTGGGAGGACATAATTCAACCCATTACAGAGAGCTAGCCTTGAGAGTCACAGAGCATCACTTCTGCCTATAGTCACCAGGACCTCCCCCCAGGTTCAAGGGGAGGAAGCATCCACACCAGCTCTCCACGGGTAGAGTGTCACAGGAGTGTAAAATGGGAGATGTTGTCGCAGTCATTTTTAGAAGATACAATCTGCCACAACAGTGTTTAAAACACATATATTTTTAGTTGCTAGTATTTAGCATACGGGAAATTTACATAAAAACTTGATTTCTGGTTCTTGAGGCATCAGAAGGACCTGACAACACTGGGTGCTCATTTCCCCATGACAGTAACCAGGGAGCGCCTCCCCCTCCCAGGTGGGTGGGCCCTCCAGCTGCCCCACTTCCCCATATACCCCTTTCCCAGGGCCCACTGTCAGTTGCCATCTAGTCTCTGTGCGGACCTGCTATCTCCCTGCACTCAGCCTGGTTCTTTCATGAAGGTCCTTGTAGCCTCTCCCTGGGCAAGCACCCTCCCTGAGTGTGCCTCCCCACTCAAGGCCCTGCAGAGGAAGTTCCCCGGGGGCAAAACCCCAGAACTTCCCCTAGGGTGAAATCTCCCAGTCAGGACCTGAACAACTTCCCTAGGGTGAAACCTCCCGTCAGGACCTGAACAATTCCACCCCGCCCCACCCCTGCCCTGAGAGCAGGCAGGAGGCAGCACAATGAGCCCTGCCTCTGATTCATGGCCCCAGTGTCTGCAGGACTGGTCCAGGCAGGACGACTGGGCTGGACAAGCACAGGCAGCTGGCTGGTTGCAGAGGGAAGAACAGGCTGGGGGCGGGGAGGCTGCCTGGAAAACTGCAAACAGATGTGGTCATCATAGGCCACCCTGGATGGGGTCCACCAGCCTCTTTCTGCCCCTCCCCCACAAGTCTCTTTCCAAGAAATGACGTCAGGGGCTACTTCTGAGGTGGTTTCCCTGACCTCCTGCCAATCCCATCCATTTGTATCTTCCAGGACAGTGGTTCTCAATCTTCCTAATACCAGAATGCATTTTCATTGTTACAAAGGGGTCACGACCCACAGGCTGAGAACCACTGTTCTAGAACTTTCCCAGATCTTCTCTGCTATTGGCCAAACTCTTTTGCAACAAATGCTGAGAAAGCAAACAATGCCAAGATTGCCAACACTGTTTCTGTGTCACCCCAGGAGCCTTGAACTGGAGCGATGATTTTCTACATAGGAGAGTCCACTGAGCAGAGAGCAGCCCCGGCCCTGGAGTCAGGGGCTGCTTCTTGTTGTTCTGGGCTCTGCAGGACTGTGGGCAAGTCCCCTCTCCTGGAGGAGCTAAGCCCTCTTTAAGCTCAGCTGGGATAGACCCCAGGCATTAAGGATGTCCCTGAAGACCCTAGCTCTGCCACCTGGCACAGCTCACTTGGCCTCTCTGTGTCTTTTGCTCCTGATTTTGTAAGACTGAACGAGTAAATTTCTGCAAAGTCCTTTGCAAAGTGTCCGAGTGTGAGCTCTTGTTAGTATTCACATGTGTCCCTATGTGTGTGTTTCCTCCATTTTGCATCATGCTGTTGGGGTCCAGTGCTATTGGGGAGTGGCGTCTCCCCTGCAGGCTCAGACTGGAGCAGGGTGGGTGTGGTGGGCCCAGGCACCAGGGTGGGAGCCTGCCCTGCCTCCCCTCTACCAGGCCCAGTGCCAGACCCAGAAAGGGGCAGGTCCCGCCTCTATCCACAGATGGGCAGGCCATGCCTCTGTGCACTCCAAGTCCAATGCACCCAGTGCTCCCGAGACTCCCTGCCTTTACCCACAGTCGCAGCTATTGGGGAGGGGCTCAAGAGTCCAAGTCACCAGCTGGGACAGAGTTACAGTCACCAGTCTCTGTGATTAACATTTTGCAGGTTGATGGCCGGTGACAGTTTTTTCTGACCTCAAGGAATGACTGTTGTTTGTTTCTTAGTGAGGGTAGAGACAATTAATAAAGGGGAGACGGTTGGGAAGAAACAGGAAGACAAGTATTCTACCTATAGTTGCCAATTCAGGGCAATTCAAGAATTGCCTTTCTTTCTTACAGAAATCTTGTGGAGGGTAGGAGAAGAAGGGAGCGGAAGGGAAGTCCAAGGTCCCAGCAGTGCCTCATGCTTGCTGGGACCCCACCAGCCTCCACCAGTTTACTGAACCTAGACTCCCAGAGATAAAAGATGCACATTGGAACTCCAAGGAGAGCTCCTCTCTCTCCTTCTCTAGGGCTGCTGCAACAAATTACCGCAAACTGGGCACTAAAACCAGCAAAGATCCATTCCCTGGCAGTCCTGGAAGCTGGAAGTCCCAGGTTAAGGTGTGAGCAGGGCCCCCTCTGCAGCTCCAGGGGAGGCTCCTGCCCTGCCTCCCCCTCCTCCCGCCGGTGCAGGTGGTCATGGGCATGTCTCAGCTCCTAGCTGCATCCCTCCAATCTCTGCCTCTGTCTTCTCATGGCCTTTTCTACATGTGGCTCCATGTGTCCTCTCTTCTTGGAAGATCCCCAGTCGCTGGACTTAGGGCCACCCGATCTAACAGGACCTCATCTTCACTAAAGACATCTGCAAACACCCTACTTCCGAATGAGGTCACATTCTGAGTTCCAAGTGGATGTAAATTTGGGGGGAACACTATACAACTACTGTACTACCCTTGACTACCTTATCTGGGGGTCACACCAGAACCCCACAGAGGTTCCAGCAAGCATGGACTTGACTGCAGACCACTTCAGACTGCAGTTAGTTAAATGCCTGAACCCACTTGTTTCTGTGCAGGTCCATGGCTAAGGATGATTGTTATAATTTTAAGCGATTCAGAAGAAATAACAACCAAAATGGTATTTCCTTACATGTGAAAATTATATACAATTCAAATTTCAGAGTCCATAAATAAAATTGGATTGGAATACAGCCATCCACATTTGTTTGTGTGCTGTCTGAGGCTGCCTCTGTGTTAGGGCAGAGACTCTGTGGCTCACAAAGCCTGAAGTATTTACTTTCTAGCCTTCTGGGGAAAGCATTTGCTGACCTGAGGACATTGCTATTCTGAAACAAAGTTTCCTGCCTGGATTGGGATCCAGCCAGAGTTTGAAAGTCTCTCCCTCTGGGTCAAGCAGTGTCTGAACCCTGGGTGAAGGCTGCTCAGTGATTAAGAGGGGGCACAGTGACACCAGGCAGGCCTGGATTCAAATCCCGGCTGTGGCATGTCCACGGCAAGTCGTTTCCTCTCTGCATGCAGGGGTGTCTTTATCTCCGAGTAGGGAGGGGGGACCTCACATCCCAGGGCTGCTGGGAGGATCCACAGGTGAGGCCTTTGGCATTGTTTACAAGAGCCGCACCTGCTCGCCAGATTGGCTGTTGTTTCATGAAGCAACTAGTCAGTTTAAAAGGTCTTAGAAAGTCAAAGACCTCTTAAATTGTACATACCAGAGAAGTCCACCCATTATGGTGAAAACTCCCATAGGCCTCTCCTGCCCATGCTCACCTTCCCCTTTGCTCCACAGGGGGGCGGCCCCTTATGGACTGCATCCCAGCACCCTCTGAACTCCCACGGGGTTTGGACCCTAAGAAGCCAAAGTGGGAGAATGGAAGATGGCAGGAGAGCAAGGCTGGGAGCCATGGGTCCCCCAAGACCCTCTATACCCTGGCCTGGGGAGATAATGACACCGGCTGGGGTCCTGGGGGCTGTGGTCCCCTAGCTTCCCAGCACCTCACCACAGTTTGGTGAGTGGTCTCTTTATTAAATGCTCCTCAAATAAGCCCAATTTGAAGATGCCAGTTCTTCCCAGCTTCACCGGTAGACTCCGAAAGCCTAATCTAGCTCTCTCTAAGTTTCTAAGATTCCGAAGTTTCCCACTGACATGCTTTCTGGCTAAGAAGAGTGCTGAGGCAGGGTAGAATACGGCTGGGTTAGGTAGTAGAAATCAGAATGATCTGAGGACATTGCTATTCTCAAGTGGAATTGCTCCTAAAGCTCTGGGAAGATTCCACGTCAAGGTCATTTTATCTGTGAACAATGGCAGTAATTCCTTGCCTGTACAGAGCATTGCAGGGCTTACGCATCCTGTTCACACACCATCTCCCTTCTAACACTCACTCACTTTCCTATGAGGGATACGGAGCAGTTACTATCACCCTCGTTTACTGGAAGGAACAAACTAAGGTCCTGAAAGGTTTGCATGAAGCCCCACAACCGGGTTAGAATTGGGACTTGACCCAGGCAGGTGGCTGATTGAGCAAATGAAAATAGAGGATGCCTGGTTATATGTGAATTTCAAAGTTTATGTATTGTTTAAATGAATAATGTTTTGGATAAGTATATTCCATGCAAAATATGATTTGTATTTTATTTATTTATTTTTGAGACAGTCTCAACTGTCGCCCTAGGTAGAGTGCTGTGGCATCACAGCTCACAGCAACCTCCAACTCCTGGGCTTAAGCGATTCTCTTGCCTCTGCCTCCCAAGTACCTGGGACTATAGGCGCCCGCCACAAGCCCCTGCTGGTTTTTGGTTGTAGTTGTCATTTTTGTTTGGCAGGCCCGGGCTGGTGAACCCGCCAGCTCTGGTATATGTGGCTGGTGCCTTAGCCACTTGAGCTACAAGCGCCAAGCCTGTATTTTATTATTTTTAACTGGCAACTCTAACTCGGGCCCAGGTTTCTGATATTCAAGGCCTATGATTTCTGCTACAACAACGATGCTGACCCCATAATAGTCCCGAAGACAGCCTCTTAGCAGTGTAATTTCTCTCACATTTCACAAAAATTGGTCAGTCTTGGAGACTAGGAGAGGAGAAAAGTCAGGGAAATTTCCTCCAAACATTACTGAAGTCAGGGCAGTTTCCTCCAGACATTAGTGAATGTGTCCCAGACCCTTCTGTTGGGAAAACTGGCATGGGAATAGCATAGACCCGCAAACAGGAAGACACTGGGTTTGAGAAGGTAGTAAGAGGACAAGCCTCCCTCTGAATTTGGGGGTCACAGCATCCCACCTGATGGGCCAGGACTGAGTAGGAGATACGGCACAGGGTTCAAATTGACTCGCTGGTCCTTCCGTGCCACCCCAGCCCCAAATCACGGCTTGTGTCCCAGGACATTGTTGTCCATGTAGCTTGCCTCCCCTCCAACATGGCGGCCCCATGGCCCACCTGTGGAAGGGGCTTCAGCTGGGGGCCAGTAGTCGGCCTGGGAGCCAAGAAGAGCAGCCCTGGTGGTTTGGGCCTTGCCCTCCTTCCGGGTGCAGAAACAGGGAGTCTGGGGGCCTGGAGGTGAGCCCCTCTGGAGGTCACCTTTGTCTAAGAGGTTGCCTCGCTATACTTCCCAGCAAGAGTCAGACACTAGAGGAGATGTTTCGTCCGTCCCATGGATGGAGGTAAGACTAACAGGTTGAACTCAAGTTCAGGTGGAAGTTGGAATTAGTGGGAACCCAGGTCTGCCAAGCCCTCTATTTTATTAACCCCAAGTGCTTTTTTCCCATTTGGCAACACTGGGAACATTAAAAAGAGAATCTCTGTTGAATTCAGAGAGACCTTCCTGAGTTTTTCCAGGGGACAGCAGGGCTGTGCACGGCCCATGCCAGCGTGTCATCTCACACTGTGTCTCTGGGCTTTGGGAGGCTCCATCTCCCCATCACCTTCTTTCTAGCAGATTTACTTGCTCATTTTTCATTCATTCTTTTTTTTAAATTCGGTATTGGTATAATCTTTGTTTCCTCCTTAGTATATCTAACTGGCTGTGGAGCTCTAGGTAGCCAAAATCCAAGCTTGCTGGCTACAGTTAGGAAGGGGCCGGTCTAGAATTAGAAATGAATGAGGAAGAAGATTGGAATTAAGGAACATGGCCAGGCTTCTTGCAGGTCTAGAGCAAAAATGCTTTCTGTGTGCCCTAAACTTTCTGGTGTTCAAAGTCCTTTCTTTCAAATCCTATTATTTTTATGACAGATCTTTACAACAGACTGATTGGCAATAGATCAAAGAATCATTCATTTCCCCTGAGAAAAGACAATTTATGTCTTACCATTTCCAAGGGACCATTCTAGAATCAGGACCCAGACTTCAAAACCCAGAATGTCTCCTGTATTATTATCCTTGAACCAAACATCCTCAGAGTAGTGGATGTGGAGTTCATTCTAATACAGGGTTCCAATTATGTGTAAGATAAAAATTATGCATAGTCAGGATGACCCCTGAAAATCCCTTTATCAACTTAAAAATTGGCTATGAAGTATAGTGCACATGGTTTATACTGGGATATCTTCAGAGCGTGCCTATCTTATCTCTTACTTAACCAGCAGCCATTCTGATGATGCTCTGTATTCCTTCCACAGAGCACACCTGTGCCCATGGCACGCTGAAGGTAGCAGACTGCTTTCTATCTGGCCTGTTCACTTCTGCTCCTGCTGCACTGACTTGTACATTTACAAAGAGTCAGTCATTTCTGTTCCCAAACTTCTCTATGCCAGTTGTACTTTTTTTTTTTTTTTGAGACAGAGTCTTAAGCTGTCACCCTTGGTAGAGTGCTGTGGCGTCACAGCTCAGAGCAACGTCAAACTCTTGGGCTTAAGTGATTCTCTTGCCTTAGCCTCCCAAGACAGATGCCTGCCACAACACCCAGCTATTTTTTGTTGTTGTTACAGTTGTCATCATCGTTTTAGCTGGGTTCAAACCTGCCAGCCTCAATGTGGCTGGTGCCCTATCCACTGAACTACAGGCACTGCCTCCAGTTGTACTTTTTATAGTAATTATATAATTTAATTAAATATGATGGAAGTGGATAACATAAGGGTGGAGTAGAATAGTTATTTCTCTGAAAATTACATTAGAAAATACTTTAGAAAAAGAATGTGTTGGTAAAGGAAAGTTACAGAAAATGAAAGAATGGGCAGTGCCCATAGCTCAGTGGGCAGGGCGCCAGCCACATACACTGAGGCTGGCAGGTTCAAATCCGACCTGGGCCAGCTAAAGCAACAATGACAACTGCAACAGAAACAATGCTGGGTGTTGTGGCAGGTGCCTGTAGTCCCTGTGACTTGGGAGGCTGAGGCAAGAGAATCGTTTAAGCCCAAGAGTTTGAGGTTGCTGGGAGCTGTGATGCCAGGGCACTCTACCCAGGGTGATAGCTTGAGACTGTCTCAAAAAAAAAGAAAGAATGTGTTGAATTAGTTATGAACAAGAACTGTAAAATATTAGGTTAAGATAATATCTAGGATTCTGCTCTTATATCAATCCATAATTTCTATATGTCCTTGCTTTACTGTAAAGAAACAGGCCAGGGGTGGCACCTATGGCTCAAAGGAGTGGGGCGCCAGCCCCAATATACTGGAGGTGGCGGGTTCAAACCTGGCCCCAGCCAAAAATTGCAACCCCCACCCCCAAAAAAACAGAAACAGGCCAGACACAGAGGCTCATGTCTGTAATCCTAGCACTTTGGGAGGCCAAGGTGGGAGGGTTGCTCGAAACCAGAAGTTCAAGATCAGTCCGGGCAACAGTGAAACCCCGTGTCTACAGTAAATACATAAACAAACAAATAAATAGAAACTGGAAAGCACTCATGATACATTATAGGTGTGATTTATGCAAGACAGGCAATAATAAAAAACTCTATCCTTTGAGCCCATTCTCTACCCTGTCCAGTTTGACAGGACATGGGACTTCTCGTGGTTTATTTCAAACCTTTGAGCCCATGGGAATAACATTATGGCCCAACATCAGATTGGCAAAGTAATTTACATTTGCGTGTTTTAAGTAAAAATGAAATGTTTAAAAGTATATAAATGTAAAGACAAATTCCCCGCTTTTCCTGTGTTTCAATCAGTTGAGTACCCTCTATATGAATAAATGTCTGATGTACATGATATAATAACGTGGATAATGCAGAATAAATATACTCATGAATGGCATTAAATGCACAATTAAAATTATTTCTCCTTCATTCTCTCTCATTTGCGTCCATGTGACTTGATATACATGAAATAAACGTGGTATAACGGAGCCCCGCTGTATTCAGAAATTCAGCCATCTAACCCTGGGTAGATTAAGTGGTTTGGGCCACCAAACACATAGGGTTTCTCATGGCATCAGGATCACTGGGACCTGAGATACTAGCATTATAGAAATGAAAGTAAGGGTACTGGAGGAATTGGACTTAAAATATTGGAGAGGCAGCAAAAATCTCAGAGCCAGACTGCTCAGGTACCAAACCTGTCTCTACCACTTCCCAAGGGCAAGTCACTTAAACCCTTTCTGCTCCAGGTTCCCTCCGAGGGGTTTTCCCCGAGTTACTATGTTATGCGTAAAGGGGTTAGCACGGTGCCTGACACAGGAGGAATGCCACAGAAGCGTTAGCTAATGCTATTATTTGTACGATTATTATTCCCTGTCATTTGCATAATGCATCTGAGAAGTTCTTATCCTAAAAGTTTAAAACAAATAGAATAGTACATTTCCCTTGAAGGCACAGGTGTCAACTCACCTGTAAATTAATTGCGCAGACAGGCTGGACTGTGACTCTGCAGAAGCTCAGCCTGGCTACCCATGCTGTGTGGGGAATGAGGGGTCCCCGTTCACCTTCCAGGGAGAAAAAGAATGAATGTTGCCTCAAAATTCCAAAAAAAAAGTTTATTTATAAAATACTGACAGTTTGACAGGACATGGGACTTCTCGTGGTATATTTCAAACCAATTTCCTTTCTACCTTTCATTTAAAAAATAAACCTGCTAACCAGCTATATGACATAGACATATATATATATATTTTATTACAGATAGACACCTGCCATAACGAATATTCTCCCCATAATTTTTTATTATATCTTTTAAATCAAAAAATAAAGATTTGTGTTGAATTTTTTTGTTTGTTTGTTTGGAGTCTATATGGGTAAGGAAAGGTAACACATTTAAATGCTTTTGGTCATTCTTGTAGAAACAAAAAGAAGGGGAGGTGGTCCTAAGGGGTCACCTATGTTCAGGTGCTCAGGGTGGTGATCAGGGGTGCTGTGTGCACATGTCCATGGGTGCCCCAGCTAGGGACCACACAGAGGCACCGGGGAGTGGGTGGTGGCTGCTCAGAGGGTCTTCCTCTCCATCCCCTGCCCACGGCCTCCCCCCACCCGGTGGAGGCACCTTCAGATGTGCACTCTGGGAAGGGGAGGTAAAGCCCCCACCCAGCCAGAGTGACGCTATGGTGAGGCTCTGGCACCTTTAGAAGTGCTGCCCAGGGAGGTGTGGGCAGCAACAGAAGGCCTCAAGGCAGCATGCGCTGGGCGGGGCAGTCCGCCTGTGTCCTTGTTTCCTCTGAATCTCGGCAGTGTCAGGTTTAGGGTAGGAACTGTTATGGGAGGGGAGGAAGCCTGGGTCTGCAAAATCCCTGGAACCCTTGGAGGGAGGTGCTTCCGGAGCCCACAGCAGTTTTTTTTGGTTTGTCTTGGCAGTCTGGGTGTAGAGATGACGTGAACTCCAGAGGCACAGCCAGGAGGGGGAAAGAGCAGCCCTGGTGTGCCCAGCCTGGGTTCCTGGGTGCAACACTGGGAGATTGCCTTAGGGCACAGTGAGGCAATGCCAACGGTGCCAGGTGTGTCCTGGTGTAAACCTGCTTCTGGTGAAGTCATATGAGCAGGGCCCTGGCATTGTTGGCTCAGGAAATCAAAGGCCAAGAAGATTCCATGTTACCCATGGGCAGTGCCCACCACCCCTTTCTAACGTGGCCAGAGGTCTGGGAACCTCCACTTCCCCCCAGAAGATATGTAAACAAGGGCAAAGACATGTCTTCTTAAAAATTCTAGAGTTTCACAGCTGGAAACCTGGGCCTCCAGATGTGGCTGGGGTGGTGGAGACAATACTTCAGATGGGTGGGCATTGGCTAAGTGTGGGACTTTAATTTTGACCTCAGAGGCTCACCTAAGATTCTGGTTGGCACAGAGTCCTCGCCCTCTCAGACAACAGATTCCCCAGGTGCAAGTGACCCCGGCCTCCCATGCCTCCTGAGGGGACACAGCCTGGGCCATCAGCGGGAGTTGCAAGAGCCTCTTTGCTCACACACATAGGTGTGTGTGATCTGTGCATAGCTGTGTGTGCACCTGTACCTCACTGCATGTATACACATGCATTGGCACAGATGCACACAAGTGTGTGAGCGGAGGGTGGCGGAAAATCTTAGTCCACCAAATGGTTCATTAAAGGCAAAGGAAAATTGGTCTCATGTGCACATAACACAACGTTTTTACTCACCCCTGCTTCCTCCCTGCCAAATCCTGCACTGGGCTTGGATAAAATAATTCCCTAATGCAAACTGAGAACTTCCTTAAATGGTTACACTCTTGGAAGATAGGGATAAGAATGAAGTTGTTAAAAAATAAAAAATGAGAGGAGAGAAAAAAAAGCACAGCATGTACTCAGGTGGGCAGCTGCAGACGTGCTGCTATGGAGACGTCAGATGCTGCAGAGGGGCGGTAGGGGCCATTAGGGGTGGGGTGGGGTGTCCAGCTAACAGGTCAGAGGGGCCCTGGAGCACCTTAGTTCTTGAAGGAGCAAAACCTCAGCCCTTTGACCTCCCTGGGGGAAGCATTCCTTCCACGACCCCCTTAGTGGAGAAAGCACTGATCACGCCCTGGAGCTGGGTCACCATGTCTGCGGAGCTGCCTTGCCTTCCAACATATCCCAGTTCATGTTTCCTGGGGGCCAAGTGTGTTGGGAAAAGCCTATGGCTGGGCGAGCCCTTTTCTGGGCCTGGACACTGACTTCTTTCCCTAGCCACCATTACATGGTGACTGATTTGGTGCTGGTGTCAGCGTGCACGTGTGTGTGTGTGTGTGTGTGTGTGTGTGTGTGTGGAGATGCAGGCTCTCTCCCCACTTTGGTTTGCTTCTGAAATGTCCCTCAACTCTCCTCCGCTCCCCTCAGCAGGGCCAGCAAGGTCTCTGCTGAGCACACCCAGGGAGCCCTGGGTCTCCTGCCCATCCCCACTGGGCCTCGGGCCAGCTTCCTAGGGCTGGCCAGGATTGTACAGGGGCCTGGGACAGCCCAGGGAATCAGAGAGACTCCTCCCCAAACCCCTGTGTCCGGAAGTACTAAGTGGGTGGGAAGATCCCGGCCACCAGAAGTGGCTTTTTAAAGAACATTCCTTGGCACAGTTTGTGTGTGTAAAAGTTTTCCCTCCCACCAGTTATTCTGGTCCCTTGGTCCCATCTGACCTGCCCTGGTCTGGCTGTGCATCTTGAACTGGGCTTCCTGAACTACCCTTCAGCGTTCCCAGCCCTGGCCAGGCAGAAGACAGCCTGGGAGAACTCTGGGTACCCCAGACTCTGCACCAGCCTGGCCTCCTTGCTGGGCTCCTGTGCCTCTGTGCTTAGGAGCCTGTGGGTTCAGAAAAAAAGGAACATAGATGTGAAAGTGAGGACCCAGAGGGATTTCTTTTGGAGAGGATCCACAGACTTTTTCCCTTGCAAATGCATGGGAGGGGTGTGTGTGTGTGTGTTGGCAGGAACATACCTATCCAGGGTATAGTGATATCTGCTCAGATGGAGGTTCCTCAGCCCCCTAGCTCCCCTCCCTAGGCAAGCCGAATTTCCTTGTTTTAGCAGCTCCCATTTTCCTCCTCATTTAAGGATGGGAAAGATGGTACCTGGATGGGAAGGAAGAGAACAGTCAAAGCTTCAATCTTATCTTCCTGATTTCCTGCAATGCATTTTCCCACAGTCTCCAGACAGCCACCTTACACCCTTGCCCTCCCCCCAAACCCCAAGCCTTCACCTCTCCTTGTCCTTGCTCAGGCAAGTCAATTCCAGCAAAAGGAGGCCGTGTACAGTCTTGGGGGAACTGTCCCTCAGCCCTCAGGGCTCTCTTCCTTTGATTCACAATTAAAATAAAAATATGCAGGAACAAGGAAGTAGCTAAGCAAATTCTTACCCTTTAGTTTTGTTTTTTTCTTTTTTCTAAATAAACCAAATGCTTGTGGAGAAGCTGAACCAGGGAGGCAGGCAGTAGAAGCTGCCGAGACAGGGCGGGTATTTGGGCACGGCCATCTGATGCCTGCCAGCCATGGTGATGGCCCAGGGAAGGTGACACGGGGGGCAGAGAGAAGGCAGCATTTGCCTCTGGGGATGCCCATCTTTTTTGCACAGGAGCTACAGCAGCTGACCCGGGCTCCCAGCACACGCTGGAAGGGGGCAGCTGGCTGGATGTCCAGAAGCTTCTACCTCCCTCAGCCAGGACCGCCTGACAGCCCTTGGGTCCTTTGATTTCTCTCCCCCTCTCTCTCCAGGGGCCCAACCCACTCGGTGGCCTGCAAGGCAGGGACATAGCCACTCCCCAGCTCTGTGCAATTCCCAAAGGAGCAGGGAAGCTCCGATTTCGAGTGGAATAACCACTGGCCACGCTCATTCTTCATGATTTTCTCCCCCCTTTCAACACCGGCTTTGCTGGCCCTGGAATTTCTGGATAAATAAACTTGGGAGGTGAAGAGTTGACTTGGTTTCTCGTTGTTTTTGTTTTCTGGCAGGCAGTGGGAGGAAGGGTGAAGGAGGAGCTTGGCTTTTCTTTCTTTTTCTTTTCTCTTCCGTTGTCAAACAAATGATGAAAATCCTGCTATGGGAGCCCGGGAACCAGGAGCAAGGCTGCTGGGGGGACGGTAGAGGGTGCTCTGCTGACTTGGGGGGTTTGGGGGGTTTTGGGGCGTTGGAGTCCGGCTGGCCTTGGGCCGGAAGAGGCTGCCCTGCTGGGTGCTACTGCTGTTGGTGATGGTGGTGTGGTCTGGCTCGCCCGAGTCGCTCTCTGTGTAGCTGTATGCCTGGGCCCGCGAGATGCCTTTCTGCTGCCGCCGCCATGAGTTGTAATAAGTGGGGTCGCTGATGTAGTGGTTCACAAAAGAGTGGGCCTTCTGGTGGCTTGAATCGACTTCATACTCACTGTCACTTCCCTGGGAGGACACAGAAGCAGGGTATATCAGTGGCCCCACAGGGATATCGTGATCAGGGCTGAAAGCACAGGCCACTGGTTCGAATCTCTGCCCTACTTCTTTCAAAACTTGGGCTGTGGGCATCTCAACCTTCTTACCATCACAGGGGGATAAGTCTCTTTGTGCCACATTCTGTCTCCTTTAGAGCAGATCCCAGACACGAAGTGCCTACTACAGTGTTGGCACCAAGCCAGCTTGATATAGCACTACCCTTTGTTTTTTCTTTTTCTTTTTTTTTTTTTTTTTGAGACAGAGTCTCATTCTACTGCTCAGGCTAGAGTGCCGTGCCATAATCATAGCTCACAGCAACCTCAAACTCCTGGGCTCAAGTGATCCTCCTACCTCAGCCTCCCGAGTAGCTGGGATACAGGTGTGCACCACCACGCCCAGCCACTTTTTTCCATTTTTAGTAGAAACGGGCATCTTCCTCTTGCTCAGGCTGGTCTTGAACTACTGAGAGGAGGGATCCTCCCACCTTGGCCTCCCAGAGTGCTAGGATTACAGGTGTGAGCCACCTCACCTGGCCTACCCTTTTTTTTCAATTGAAGTGAGTTTCACGTAACCTAGAGTGAATCATGTTAAACAAGTGCCCAATTCAGTGGCATTTAGTACTTCAAAATGTTTGGCAAGCACCACTTCTGTCTGGTTCCAACTCTCTCTTACCAGCGCAACCTCAAACCTGTGAACCAGTCACACCCTCTCTCCCTTTTCCCATCCTCCTCGTCACCTGGGACCTCTCCTCTGTCTCCTGGAATTTACCTATTCTGGATATTTCAGATAAGTGAAATCATACAATGTGTGGCCTTTTGTGTCTGGCTTCCCTGCGGCAGTGGAATGTTTTCAAAGTTCATCCACAACATACTGAGTTCTCATCTCTGTCCAGCCGGCACCGGAATAAGAGGCTCCAGTCAGTGAAAAAATGCTGGTGCCTACCCGTGTATTCCAAAATGAAAGCAACACTCAGTTATAAAATAAGCATGGGAAAAACATCAATAGAAGTTCTGAATTTTCATGTGATAACCTCGAAGCTTTTTTTTTTTTTGAAAATACGAAATATTAAATTATTCTTTTTTTTTTTTTTTTTTTTTAAATACTTTGGTATCCTAGGCACAGGTTTCATCTGCCTATAGGGGACATCAGCCCGAGACAAGAGTCAATCTGGGTTTCAAAGTAAAATCTGAATTGTGGATCTAAAAATATCACATACACACCCCTCCACCCTGAGCTCCCAGCAATGTTTTGAGAACTATTAAGACAACAGATGGGGCCGCCCTCAGAAGTCTCTGGAAGAGAAGCGCTCTGATTTCAGCAAACAGCACAGGCTCAGTGAAATGTAGCTCAGGGGACCCCGCCCAGGCTTCCTCGCCCTGGCCTAGCTACTGCCCTGCCTGGGGGCAGTTATCAAATGATGTCAACCTAAGAAAACTTATCATGGGGCAGTGGGGGGTGGGTGGGGGCAAGAAAACCCAGCCTGCCTGATACAAATGAGTTTGGGATAGTCATCTGTGTCCTGCTTCACAGGAAAAGATGGAGTGCTGAGTTTGGCCTTTGTTCTCAGGAACTCAGGTCTTTCATAACGTGGGGACCTTGAGAGACAGAGCTACGGTGCATAGAACCACACTGGTACCAACTGCCAGAGCAGGTGCCTTGCCTGACAGCATGAACTGCCGACCTGCACCAGCCCCACCACCCCGTTCAGAGTTCACACCTCTGGGCTGCAGCTACCTGAGCACCAAGGCCGCATGCTACTGTGGCCATGTGAGTGGAGACCAGAACATCAGTGCAGACAGGGTGAGGATTTTTGCTTAGGAAACGATCTAGCTGGACTTGAACTTAGATCTCCCTGACTTCTTAAAGCCACTCGAGATCCTCACTCCCACACTCCTGCCTGGGGCCCACAGGACAGGAATGAGAGCCTCCTTCCCTACTAATGTTGGTTGGGGGATCAACTTGCATGAGCCCACCTGCTAATTTATTTCCTCTGGCCTCTCCCCTCCCTCTTCTCACCCCTCCTCACCCCTAGTCACTCTCCTTACTGACCCCCACCCCCAGCAGGCACCCGGCCCATCCTCTTGGCGGCCAGAACTGACTGGCCAAGACAATGGAAAGTCCCTGGGCCTTCTCCCCATGACGCAAAGCCAGGATACAAGCCCCTTTCTGTGCCCACTGCCCAGCTGCGGGCCCAGGAGAACAAAGCGGGTGCACACAGGCAGGGTGGCAACCTGGGACGGAGCAGAAAGCATCTGAGTGAGCAGTGTGGTTGCTGTGAGGCCTGAGGCTGAGGGTCTAGGGATGTGCGGGGCAGAGGGACACCCTGGAGTTTTCTCCTCTTCAGGTGGGGTCTCCTACCCACTCATCAGCTGGAGTAGTTGCTGGCATTGTTCCCCGAAGTTCTAGAATTTTGGCTAGTCCCAGGCCCCAGCTGTGGAGAGCAACCCTCATGTCACTGTGGGCCCCCATCCTGCAGTGAAGAATTTCTGGGGTGAGAGGTGGTTATGGCCTTGTGAAGCTCCTGTTCCAGTTGTGCCCAGCAAGGTGTTTGGAACCACTGCTCAGCCTCAGTGTCCTTGTTGTGAACGGGCAGATCTCACGGGTGCAAAGAGCTATTTAGGAGAGAGTGAGGGTGGGCCTCTGCAGGAGGGGGCAGAGGTGGAGTGAGCAGTCTGGAAGCCCCCCTGGGAGGGATCAGCGGGGCCAGAGCCAAGCTGGGGAGGCTGACTCAGCACTCAGGCAGCTGGGAAAGGAGAGGAAGGTTTGGCTCCTGCCCCTACACCCCAAGAGACGTGCCAAGAGGGGGCACATCTGGCCTGGAAGTGGCGGGGAGCAGGCCTCTCTGGCCCTCCCAGGGACCCATTCATGCAGAACCATCATGCACTGGCTGCCTGCAGACCACCTACTGGGTGCCAGGCACCCTATGGGCAGCAACCTGAGGGGATGGAGGGCACAAAGAGGGGGAGCTGGGAACCAAACAGAGCTGTGCTGCAGGAGGCGGCTGGGCTGGCAGGAGACTCTGCTCTGTCCTTTCTCCCCGGCTCTCCAAAGACCAGGGAGGGGGTCTTTGCATCAGCAACTGCTGCTCCCGCCTTCATTTCTGTGAACATCTGTTTCTTTTCGGGGTGGGGGTAGGGTGAGAAGAGAAGAAAGAAAGTGAGGGGGGACCAGGGGCTCCTATTGCAGCTTTCAACTCTCATGGGCCTTGGTAATTGAATGCAGCTTCCCAGGAACTGGCTCAGCACAAAGGGGGCCTTTCAGGGGCTGCCCCGCCAGACCGCCAGGCAATCAAGCTTCAGCTCCCTTCTTAACAGCCCCTCAAAGCCACTCAATCAGCAATTATCAGAGTCTGGGAAGGGCAGCACAGACTCCAGGCCTGGTGATGGCAGTGGGGAGGGGGCCAGAAGGAAGGAGGACCCGGGAGAAAAGCGGGGGCAAAACTAAGCCCTTTCACTTTTTTGTTCATCTCTAGTCCTAATGATCCGGCAGCAGACCCCACAGGCAACGGGTAGGGGACCCTTATGTTGCCGAATCTCATGAAGTCTGGGAGGAACGTGTTACTCCCAATGACAGAGAAGTCACCCTGTGCAGTTCCTTTGGACTCTGGAAGCTAGAGCCCCCTCCCACATCCGTGGTACCAGGGATTCTAGCCTGAAGCTGGCAGCAACTCTGTGCCAGTCTCTGGCCTGTGACATCGGATGCCCTTACCCTGGAGCCGGCTGGGACCTTCCTGATTAAAGGTGGGGGTGGGGGTGATGTGCTGAGTGTCTCTGGGTTTCTCTGAAAAACCTCACTCGAAGCCCCCTCAAGGCACAGTGTTGTTGGGGCCCTGGGCTTCCTGTGCTAAGACAGCTGGAAATTTGCCAGGAATGTCCTTTCAAAAATGCCAGCTTGGGCTCGGCGCCTGTGGCTCAATGGGCTAAGGAACCAGCCACGTACACCTGAGCTGGCGGGTTCGAATCCAGCCCAGGCCCGCCAAACAACAATGGTGGCTGCAACCAAATAAAAATGGCCGGGCGTTGTGGCAGGCGCCTGTAGTCCCAGCTACTTGGGAGGCGGAGGCAGGAGACTCGCTTGAGCCCAGGAATTGGAGGTTGCTGTGAGCTGTGATGCCACAGCACTCTATCCAGGGTGACAGCTTGAGGTTCTGTCTCAAAAAAAAAAAAAAAGTGTACAGTCCAAGGGATATTCACCACCCTAAACCTCAGTTTCCTTGTCTGTAAAATGCGGCTAATGGCCTCTGCCTCACAGGGTTGATTGAGTCAACATGTGTCAGGAGCTGACAAAAAATGTTATAAGGGGCTCAGAGCTGTAGCACAGTGGTTACAGAGCTGACCACGTGCACCGAGACTGGTGGGTTCAAACCAGTCCGGGGCCAGCTAAACAACGACAACTGCAACACAAAAATATCCAGGCATTGTGGCAGGTGCCTGTAGTCCCAGCTATTTGGGAGGCTGAGGCAAGAGAATTACTTATGCCCAAGAGTTTGAGGTTGTTGTGAGCTGTGATGTCACTGCACTCTACTGAGGGCAACATGGTGAGACTCTGTCTCAAAAAAAGAAAAATGGTACAAGGATGCCTAGCAGGTGTTCAGTGCTGTAGGAATGGCAGCTGTTATTGTTGTTGTTATTATTGTTATTATTTTGAGACATAGTTTCACTCTGTTGCCCAGGCTAGAGTGCTGTTGTATCATAGCTCACAGCAACCTCAAACTCTGGCCTCAGCCTCCCTACTAGCTGGGACTACAGGCAACTGCCACAATGCCCAGCTGTTTTCTATTTTTCGTAGAGACAGGGTCTCACTCTTGCTCAGGCAGTCCACCCACCTCAGTCTCCCAGAGTGCTGGGATTACAGGCGTGAGCCACTGCACCCGGACTGTTATTATTATTAATGGTGTCTTTGTGGTTGTTTCTGACCTTCTTTGTGGAGGTATGTAGGCAGGCACAGTATGTGAATTTGGATCTGACTCCAGCTAAATATGCTGGGGGCCTGTAACTATTTGTAGCTGCTTTTGCATATTTTGGCCCTTGTATGGATCGGAGACTGTGTGGGGCGGGGGAGGGGGCTGGGCAGGAGAAGTCTCTCAAACTCACGCACACGCGAGCGCCCTCCGCTGCTGTCCGTTGCCTCCGGTGCTGAACCCCAGGCTGGCAGCAGTTTGGGCCACCTCCTCCGCCCGCCCCCTCTCCCCAGGCCCCACCCCGGGCCGCCCCCGCCTCCTGCGCCCGCCCCCTTGGGCTCCTCCCCCTCCCAACTCCCCCCGCCCCTCCTCCCGCGCTCCCTCGCCGTCTCCCCCTCCCCCGTATCCCTCCACTCTCCCCTCCTCCCCGGCTCTCCCTCTCAGTCTCCGGGTTCTCAATCTCGCTCTCTCTCCGTCGTTCGGGCGGAGTCGCCCACCCCTGCCAGCCTAGCGCTGGGGGGATCTGCTCCAGGCTGTAGCCGCAGGTAAGAGACCCCAGCGGGGAGGGGCGTAGGAGGAAGACCCGGTTACCCCAGGCGCGGGGTGGGGGCGGTCTGAGGAGCCAGGAGCCGCATCCCTGAGCTCGTTTATGCTGGCTGGGGGGCTGCACATTCCAGGTGCGGGTACCGGGACCCTTCTGTGGGGTAAGGGGGTCACCGGCAGCCCCCGCACCTTCAGCCCTTCCTGCGTTGCAGGAGGATTGAGAGGGGGCCTCCTGGACACTGAGGGGGCAGGAGCACCCATCCCCTCCCCGTCTGGGGCACCCCCCTTCTCTCCCTCCGCCCCCGCCTTCCTGTGTCTGGGTCTCATCTTTCAGCTTCCACGCCTCTCAGGGGTCTCTGTCTGGCCGAGTCTGGCTGCTCTGAGTCCTTTCCCTGAATCAATCAATCTCTCTCCGTTCTCGTTTCCCTCTCTCGGGGTCTCTCGGTGCCTGAGTCTGTACAGAGTCTCTCCCGTGCTCTGTCTCTACGTCCTGGCTTCTCTGCTTTCCTCTTGCGCCATCTCTGTGTGTCCCTCTGTCTCTGTGTCTCTGCCTCTCTCCACTGTCTCAGCTTTCCTGTGTCCGTGTCGTTCTCTCTCTGTCGGTCCGTCTCTGCTTTATCCGAGTCTCTGTGTCTTCCTCTCTCTCTCCCCTGTCTCTCTCCCTGTCTCCGGTCTCCATATGTCTCTGGGTATCTGGGTCTCTGTTTCTCTCTCTCTTCTCTCACTCTCCCTGGGAGCCAGTTCACTTTCCTCCTACACACCTTTGTCCCCGCCCCTAGCAGGGAAGACCTGGAGGAAGAAGACCCCCCACAGAGTGGGCTCCCCCTGAAGGCCTGGAGTCCTCTAAACTCCTCTTCGCTCTTTGGCGGAGCCAGGCTCTCTCATGTTGTCCTCCGAGTTGGGACTGGCCCCAGCTCTCCCTGAGGACAGAGCCCCTCTCCTCTGCCCTGCCTTGTTTCTGGAATTCTGTGGCCAGTCCTTCTTGCAGTTTAACCTGTAACCTTTGCAGTAGAGATTGGACCAGTCTAACCTCTCCATTCCTCTTGGTATAAACTGGACCAGTCCTTCCTACAATCTAACTTCCATACCTCTTGCTGTTTGTCTTGTTCTTGATTTTTGATTTACTCATCTCCTGAGTATTACTGAGTGCCATTCCTACTCCAGGGACAGCACTAGATGCTGGATCATGCCAGGCCAGTCCTTCTTGCAGTCTCACTTCCATCCCTTTTATGGCATGCCATCCTCAGACCTGTCTCAGTGGGGATGGATCTCAAAAGCTTCTCTGCCACATTGTGGGGGCCTCTTCTGAGTCCTAAGTCCCCTTTCTTGAGGGAAGGGGGTCTCATAGGAGGTGGGTGAAGGTGAGTGGTAAGGAAAAGGGTGTGTGGTTGTGTGTGTGTGTGCCCAGCCCTGTGTGACAGTGCCAGAGTGCAGCTCTAGATGACTTAAAAAGAGCACCAGGTTCAGTCCCACGCCGTGACTTTCCATCTGTGCTACCCCAGGCTTGAAGCTGTGTGACTTGGCCAGGTTTTCTCCCTCCTCTGGACTTCAGCTTAGCCATCAGCGTATCACACCCAAACTCTGCATGTGATCCCCAGGCTGGGGCACTGAGAGATAGTGGGAGGGAGGGCCTGGGCTCACCCTGGGGCAGGAAATATGCATATTTAGGAGTCTGTGTCCCCACCTTAGATATTCCTCTGAGGGCCAGAGGGTGCTCCTTGGTCCCCTGCTCTATGAGGGGTATGAGAAAGGGGTCTCCCCTGGCATGCCAGACTGTGCCTGCCCCGAAGCCCACAATCCTGCTCAACTTGAAGACACCAAGGCCCCAAGGGACCTTGTGAGGCAGAACAGGGGTGCTCACTGCTGACCCAGCTGGTTGCAGGCCTATGCAGGTGGGGAGGGATGGCCCTGGAACATGCAGGACCGGGAAACGGTGCCCGCCATCTGCCCTCCTAGCTCTCACCCTGGCTCAACCTGATCCTTTTACCCCTGGTTTCTAAACCCAGATTAGGTTTCAGGGCTGCTGGTGGACCGAGAGGCAGAGGCAGGAGCTTCAAGCAAAGAGAGCCGGCTGTCCCCAGCAGACAGGGCTCAGACCTCTTGGTCAATCATTTCACAAATATTTATCTAGAGTTTTCCCTCTCTGACTTCACCTCCCCTAAGGCCCCAGTGAGAGGAAACCAGATTTTGAGAAGAAAAGGGCTTGAGCTAGGCTGCTCTACCCGACCCCTGAGTGAGAGACAGGCATGAGAGCACCTATCAGCTGTTTCTGGTCTCCCTTGAGGACTGCCTTGGGAGGGAGGGACAGGTGGTGAAACTTGAGGGAGGACTTCCCAGGCCACCTCTCTGTGCAAGGGAGTGAAATGCTTTAGTTGACTTCTTGACTTCCAGGTGGCCCTGTTCCTCTTGAAAGCCAGGAGGAGGGAGGGAGAGGAGAGCTTGAGTTTTTTGCTTTGGATCCTGGTGGGTTTGTAATTACGCCTAAGTGGTTGCTAATTAGGGGGCTGCTAATTAGATGTATCATTTGGGGCCTTGCTGAGGGGGTTAATTGTGTGGTGGCCCTTTAAGAATCACCCCTCTTCCCACCCCCGCCTACACACACACACACACACACACACACACACACACACACACACATATACACAGGCTCCCTCGCTTGCCTCGCTCCTTCTTGGGAAGTTCTGCCAACATTCTGCCTCCCTCCCCCAGAGGAGCTAGCTCCCAGCCAGTAGGTTCATGGAGTGTGAGTCGAGGACAGGGTGCGAGTTAGACCCTCAGAAGAACTTTTTAGGCAGAAAGGGAGGTTACTAGGAGAAATGAGGCTGGTGGCCAAGAGAGGGATCTGGGACGGTGCAGACTCCGAGGGCACTTCCCCTCCTGTCTCCTTTTTTAAATAGGTGACTATGTGGGCGGAGGTGGGAATAGGAGCTCCAAGTGGTGTGGGGTGTCCTCATGGAGAGAGAACCTGGGAGCCACAGAGTTGGTGCTGGGTGACTTTGGGCAAGTTATTTAGCCTCTCTGAGCCTTGGTCCTCTCATCTGTGAAATTGGTGGGGACTCCCCAAAGGGAGATGGTGTCATTTTGGATAGGGTGATTGGGAAAGGTGACATCAGAGACACCTGAGAAGAATGTCCCTGGAGCAGGGACAGCAGGTGCAAAAGCCCGAATATAGAAACTGGTGAGGCTGAGGAATGGAGAGAAGGATGGGAGGCTACAACAGGCTGGTCGAGGAGCAGAGGGTAGGAAGTGAGGCCAGAGAGGGAATGAGGCCCAGATTATGCCAGACCTCTGAGCATGAGAGGACTTTGCTGCTCTGAGTGAGATCAGGGCTACAGAGGGTTCTAAATAGATGAGGAAATAATTTGTGGTTTTAAAGGAAACCTGGATGAGACACAGTAATAGCCACTCAAACCCAGGGCCATAGCAGGGAGAGAAGTATTGGGACAGAAGAAACCTGCCACCCACATGGGACAAAAAGCCCAACAGAGTGCCTTACGTGTCACAGCCACTAAGGAATTGTGCAGCTTACAGAGCTGGGGCAGAACCTGGATCAGAGCCTCAGGTTCTACCCACTGCCGTCTCAGGGAGGGTCGTGAATGAGACCCTCCAGCAGCCTCTCCCCAGACCCACCTGAGACTGACACCCTCAGCACCTGCCACGGCATAAATCCCAAGCAGGAGCTCTCTGAGGGCCATGCTAGGAACTATCAGAATCACTGAATTTAGGGCCTCTGTCTCCCTGCCCCTTGTACAGAGCATGCCAGTGTGCAGGCTGCATCCAGCTGCATCGTGTCTGTGCGTTCACCTGTGGTATGGACGCATCAGTGTCTACCCCCTTTTCAGTGCTGCATACTACTCCACCGTGCCACTACTCCGCAACGTATCTCTCCATTTTACTGCTGACAGGCATCTGGGTGGTTTCACAATTGAAGCTATTATAAATAAAGCTGCTGCGAATGTTCCCATAGGTGTTCTCTGGTGGACGAATGGACCTATCTCCCCTGGATGCTTACCAAGGATCAGGACGCGTGATGTTCAGCTGTAGTTCCCCAAAGCGCATAGGCCAATTTACATTCCCACCAACAGCATGCGAGGGTTCCTCTGTCTGTCTTTTTCTCTGAGTCTCCGTCTGGTGCTCTCTTTGTCTCCCTCATTCCCTGTCTTCCCTGTATTGGTTCTTATTCCCCCCATTTCCCTCCCCAAACAAGCTTTGACTTTGTGTGACTCAGACTTCCTCCTCCTCCCCCATAGGAACCCACCACCCTCCATGGCTCCCCTGGCCTTGGTGGGGGTCGCTCTCCTCCTGGGGGTCCCCCCGTGTTCGGGGGCAGCCACCCCGACCCCCTCCTTGCCGCCTCCCCCAGCCAATGACAGCGACACCAGCACAGGAGGCTGCCAGGGTTCCTACCGCTGCCAGCCGGGGGTCCTGCTGCCTGTGTGGGAGCCCGATGACCCATCCCTAGGTGATAAGGCAGCACGGGCAGTGGTCTACTTTGTGGCCATGGTCTACATGTTCCTGGGCGTGTCCATCATTGCTGACCGCTTCATGGCGGCCATCGAGGTCATCACGTCGAAAGAGAAAGAGATCACCATCACTAAGGCCAATGGTGAGACCAGTGTGGGCACTGTCCGCATCTGGAATGAGACGGTGTCCAACCTCACACTCATGGCCCTGGGCTCCTCGGCACCAGAGATCCTGCTGTCGGTCATCGAGGTCTGTGGCCACAACTTCCAGGCAGGCGAGCTGGGCCCAGGCACCATCGTGGGTAGCGCCGCCTTCAACATGTTTGTGGTCATCGCCGTGTGTATCTACGTCATCCCTGCTGGTGAGAGCCGCAAGATCAAACACCTGAGAGTCTTCTTCGTCACTGCCTCGTGGAGTATCTTCGCCTATGTCTGGCTTTATCTCATCCTTGCTGTCTTTTCCCCAGGTGTGGTCCAGGTGAGCAAGGACCCGTGAATACTTTCTTGGTGCATGTTTGTGTATTTGCAGAAATGCATGCTTACATCTGAGAGAGCTGCCAGGTATGGTAGTGCAGGTAACACACTGCACAAGGGATTGGGCCCAAAGGGGCAAATCTTGCTGGAGGGGCTGGAGTCCTACGGTGCTACCTAGTCATGTCTCTGGAAGCTGCAGCAAGCACTCATCTTCCCAGAGGGAGATTGTTTTGCACTACAGTGTATTCATCCAGAAAGGATGCTGTTTACTGTCTCTGTTAAAGGGCACTGTGGGTGCTAACAGAACCCCTGTGATCTGTGTAATGCATGCCAGGTATGTACACATGTTTTCCTACACTCCCAGTATTTTGCATAATTTATTCCCACTTCTGCCATGAAACATCCTCCATTTGCATAATTCATACTACACTTGCATAATCCAGCCCTGTGTTTTCTGACAGTGCTAATTGGTTTGGGTAACTTGATGCAATTTGCATAATTTATCCATGGGCTTGCATAGATACATGCCCACATCTGCATAATTTAGCTCTGGATTTGCCAGATATGCAGACATAGTTAACATAATTCATTCATTATTCATAATTGATTTCTGGTGTTGGAATAATTTATGTCACTTCAGTATAATTTATATTCCCATCCAACCCAACATAGATATAAGCCCAATGACTACTCTGCATAATTTATTCCAATAGCTAGACAAAATTTAGATTTGCAGGTGCATGATTTACAACCTACATTCTCATAGTCACTTGCTTCTCATTTGTCCAGTGTCTTAACCTGCATACTGAAGTAGGCTTCCTTCACAACATTTGCCTAATTTATTCCCCCAACCCCATGACTGCCATGTACATTTGCATAATTTATTTATGGGCCTGGCCTAATTCAGTCACACACATGCATAATTTATTTGCCAGTGTCCAGGATTCATTCATACATGTGTGTAATCTATTTTTGCCTGTCAGGTTTCACCAGTTATAGTTTTTTCCCGGGAAGAATCTGAAGCTAGAGATAGAAAAATGCTTTATGGGTGATCTATAAAGGGTGACATGTAACTGAGTGATGAGTAACTGCAGCGAGTAAGGGGGAAAATAGTTGCATTGGAAGACAGGGCATGAGAGAGGGAGAGAACTTGCTGCCGCTGACCCCTGACTATGATGCTGAGTTTCCCGTCTGGCTTGGTGAAAAGTGCAGAATGATGCATCATTTGGTTTAAGCTGCCATTGAAAAGAATAGAATGGTGTCCTGACTTAGGCTTTCAAAATGGCCTTTGGCGGATTTACACCAAGGCTGTGAAAAAGAATTTTAGACATCAGGGTGAGAGGTGGGGCAGGGATAGGGAAGAGGAGATGGTTCCCTCTGAGAAGGAGCTGGCTGAGACATAAGGAGCAGAGGGAGTGTACAAAACACAAGCTCTGGGTGGAGAAGGGCAGGGATCTCCCAGGAGTAACATGGAGACCTGAGTTATGGGACATTTTCATTAAAGCACTGAAAGAACTGGCACAGGATAAAGATGGTACCAGTTCCTCCTAGACAAGCGACCCAGGGGAGTAAGAAAATCTGTCAGGCTGTGTATTTCCTCCACAATTGCTGTGAAGGCTCTTGAGCTTTCATATCCATTCCCCCTTTTTCATAACAAATATTTCCTTACCTCCCATTTATTTTGCTGATGTGAAGTTCTTAGCTGACAATAGATAGGACTGTAGCCTCAGGGTTTGGTTCATGGACCCTGAAACCAGAGGCCTGAATTCAAATCCTACCTCTGCTGTGTGACCTTAGTCAGATTCCTTGCCTTCTCTGTGCCTCGGTTTCCCATCTGTAAAATGGGTATTATACTATTGCTGACCTTACAGGGCTTCCAGGAGGACAAACGGAAGTCCTCAATGTGGAAGGGCTTCAACCATCTGCCTAGAACAGAGTAAATGTTTGCTATTCTTTTCATTTATGAACTAGCCTATTCACTTGGCTTCCCCAAAGTCAGTATAATGTCCAAACTATGACATAAAGTAAAGATTTCTAATAGGACAATCTGTGTTTCCTCATGTAAATGCTTCATTATAACTACTCTCATGACAAGGGGCTAGAGGCAGGCACTTATTTATAATGAATATGTTGAGTTTGTTTGTTTGTTTTGAGACTGAATCTCAAGCTGTCACCCTGGGTAGAATGCCATGGCATCATAGCTCACAGCAACTTCCAACTCTTGGGCTCAAATGATCCTCTTGCCTCAGTTTTTCTATTTTTAGTAGAGATGGGATCTCGCTTTTTGCTCAAGCTGGTTTGGAGCTGGTGAGCTCAAGCAATCTACCCGCCTCTGCCTCCCAGAGTGCTAGGATTACAGGCGTGAGCCACCTCGCCCAGCTGAATATGTTGGGATTAAGCGCAGAAAAAGAATCAGAAAACCATTCCATGGAAAAAAATCTAGGCAGAGGAGTGGGTAGCCACGAGATTAAAAATGAGTGTATTTGGCATATGTGAAATCATATGAGAAAATACTTTAAATAGTGTCTACAGAAAACAGAGTTAAGTTCTAGACTCTAATCTTTTTTCTCTATAAATTTATGGGATTGGGTGTACTGGCTCATGCCTATAATCCCAGCACTTTGGGAGGCTGAGGTGGGAGGATTGCTTGAGTCTGGGAGTTTGAAACCAACCTGGGCACACATAACGAGACCCTGTCTCTACAAAAATAAATAAATAAATAAATAAATTGAAAATTTACAGGGTAAAAGTGCAATTTTGTCACATGAATAGATCTCATAGTGGCTATACAACTATCATAAGCAGATTTTTCATGGACATGAGTTTCCAGTGGCACATTCTGAAGTGAGGCAATACATGGGAAAATTCTGTATCGTGTGAGACTGTCCCATGAGTCACAGGATGTCATCAGACCATTAAAGGTCAAAACCATATCCCCCTCCCCAATTAGGATGGCAACCCATAAGCACCCCTGGATTTCCAGTACCTCATGTGAAGGGAGCTCTTACCCCACTGAGACCTGAAAGTCTCCTCCCAGGGCAGGCACAGACTTGGTGCCCATTCCCAGCAGGTATTCTAGAACAACAATGTGAATCTGCTAGAATCTCCTTTTATCTAACTGCAGGGAGGAAAGAAAATTTTAGGTGTGCGGGGTTGTTGTCTGATGAGTAGAAATCGCCTGCAGTATACATAGTGGTAGGTTCAATTAACAAGGGAGAGAGTTTATTTCACAGCTGGACATTTGGCTTCTTTTCACAACCCTTCCTGGTGGTTTAATGTGGTTTTACTGTTTCCAAGTCTTTCCTTTTCTCCAAGCCATTAATAAACACAGTTGACAATGGGATGTGGCAATTGGATCTTAGATATTTTCCCCACCTGGCTTATTTTTAAGGTGCTTCTGAGGCCATCTGATCATAAATATTCTTTCATCTATTCTTCTTCATCTTTAATGAGAAAGGTGACATTGAGTCTCGACATGAGTATCTATAAGGCATACTGTCAAGTCTTGGTGGATGCCCAGCATGTGTCGGCCACCCCGAGGCTGCCTCAAGACATCAATGAACCCAGGACAATAGTCCTAGCAACAACAATGATGACAATATTAATTTCACATCCCGAATCTTTTCCACTGTCAGGAAGTGATGGTGCTGAGTGCTACGGATGTCTATGCTCATTCTGAGTCGGAGATGTCCCCCATTTCACAGACCAAGAGTCAGAGCCAGCCAGCCCTCTTGTAGAGCCTTGATTGTGAGACAGAACCAAACTCAGAGTCCCGCCCCTGAGGGCCAAGCAAATGCTAAGGAGGCGCTGCCAGGGGTGGAGGGCAAGTGAGGGCGGTTGGGTGAGGTTTGGGGCAGTGGAAGCATCCCAGGTGAGGGCAGGTGAGGGGGCAGAAGTGCAGCAGGAAGAAGGGAGAAGAAAGAAGGAGAGAGAGAGGCTCTGTCCCTGGACAAGGGCTGGGACCACAGGGTGGGAAATGTCAGTCGCTTGGTGGTGACTGAGGAAGTCTGGCGCCTGGGCCAGCTGGGCGTGGTTCTTAGCGTGTGAAAGGTGGGTGGCGGGATGGATGAGGAGGCCAGGTGTGAGACTAGAGAACACACACACAGATGGGGGGTGGGGGAAAGATGGGCAGAGACAAAGCCAAACGGAGACTGAGACAGAAAAAGAGGGACAGAGGTAGAAACAGGTGGAGAGCGGCAAGGCACACGTGAGGCCGGCCGGGGAGCAGGGCCCCGAGGGGCGGCTGAAGTGCGCCTCCAGCCGACGGGGCGGTCCTGACGCCCGCGCCCCCCGCAGGTGTGGGAGGCGCTGTTGACCCTGATCTTCTTCCCCGTGTGCGTGGTGTTCGCCTGGATGGCCGACAAGCGGCTGCTCTTCTACAAGTACGTGTACAAGCGCTACCGCACAGACCCGCGCAGCGGCATCATCATCGGCGCAGAGGGCGACCCTCCCAAGAGCATCGAGCTGGACGGCACGTTTGTGGGCGCCGAGGCGCCGGGCGAGCTGGCCGGCCTGGGCCCGGGCCCCGCCGAGGCCCGCGAGCTGGACGCCAGCCGCCGCGAGGTCATCCAGATCCTCAAGGACCTCAAGCAGAAGCACCCGGACAAAGACCTGGAGCAGCTGGTGGGCATCGCCAACTACTACGCGCTGCTGCATCAGCAGAAGAGCCGCGCCTTCTACCGCATCCAGGCCACGCGCATGATGACCGGCGCGGGCAACGTGCTGCGGCGACACGCGGTGGACGCCTCGCGGAGGGCCAACCCGGCCGAGGGCCCCGGCGAGGACGAGGACGACGGCGCCAGCCGCATCTACTTCGAGCCCAGCCTCTACCACTGCCTGGAGAACTGTGGCTCCGTGCTGCTCTCGGTCACCTGCCAAGGCGGAGAGGGAAACAGCACCTTCTACGTAGACTATCGCACCGAGGACGGCTCCGCCAAGGCTGGCTCTGACTACGAGTACAGGTGGGTCCGGAGCGCGCTCCCCAACCCGCCTTGGCTGGTTGGGTGGGCAGGGAACGTTGGCCGTGAGTTCCTCCATCCAGCAGCCTCCCTGCCCATTGCCTCCCGGTTACCTCCAATGCCCATCCTCACCTTGCTGGACACGCCTGCAGCATTCATTCATTCATTCATTCGTTCGTTCACTTGTTCTTGAGCACCTACTTTGTGCCAGACCCTGTTATAGGCATTCAGCACCCATTGCTGGAAAGAGGGCATGGCGTCAGCAGGCTTCCCCTCCCAAGTTCATTATCTGGCTGTGGGTTCTAGTGCTTGGCACTACACTGTGTTAATGATTACATCTCTAATGGATGTTTTGTTACCTGATAGAATAAGCCTCTCTCTATTTTTATTTTTTCAAGCACTCCATCTACCTTGGTCTCCCAGAGTGCTAGGATTACAGGTGTGAGCCACCGTGCTCAGCCTCATTCATTCATTCCCTTCAGTCCAGGAGTTCAAGACCAGCCTGAGCAAGAAAGAGCAAGACCCGGCTCTACTAAAGATAGAAAAATTAACCAGGCCTTATGATGGGTACCTATAGTCCCAGCTACTGGGGAGGCTGAGGCAGGAGAATCACGTAAGCCCAGAAGTTTGAGGTTGCTATGAGCTAGGCTAAGGCCACGGCAATCTAGCCTGGGCAACAGAGTGAGATTCTATCTCAAAACTAAATAAAAGGAATGAAAAATATTGGCCTGGTACAGTGGCTCATGCCTAGCACTTCGCGGGGATCACTTGAGGTCAATTCAAGACCAGCTTGGGTGAGATAGCGAGAGTCATCTCTACAAAAATAAATAAATGAATAAATTCTCTAGATGTGGTGGTGCATGTCTGTAGTCCTAGCTAACTAGGAAGCTGAACTGTAGCTGAAGTGGGGGCATTGCTTAGGGGCAGTAGTGCACAGGAGTTTGATGTTGCTGTGAGCTATAACGATGCCACTGCACTCTAGCCTGGGCAAAAAAGGGAGATCCTATCTCTGAAAAAATAACAGAAAAACAAAAGAGTTTTTGAAAATTTACCAAACACCTACTACACGCCAAAGGCTGTTCTAGGTGTATACATAGTGGCGAATGAACATGATAGATAAAATCACTTGTAATTTTCCCTTTGATGGTCATAATTACTCACAGCTCTGGTCCAAAATCATGCTGGGGTCTTGTTTTATTTTTTTCTTTTTGAGTCTCACTCTGTTTTCCTGGGTAGAGTGTGTGGTGTCAACTTAGCTCACAGCAACCTCAAACTCCTGGGCTCAAGCGATCCTCCTGCCTCAGTCTCCCAAGTAGCTGAGACTGCAGGCATCCACCACAATGCCCAGCTAGTTTTTCTACTTTTAGTAGAGATGGAGTCTCACTCTTGCTCAGGCTGGTCTAGAACTCTTGTGCCCAATGGATCCTCCCACCTCAGCCTCCCATTGCTGGGATTACAGGTGTGAGCCACAGCACCCAGCCCCATGCTGTTTTCATTGTTGTAACTTTGTCCTGTGTTTTACTGTTTGGTAAAATGGCTGTTCCCCCACATTCCTATAGTAGTAACATTCAGTGGGCACCTCCATGTGCCAGGCACCCTGTACACACAGGAAACAAGATAAGTGCTCAGCCTGCATTCTGCCCCTCCTATATTCTTTTTTTTATTATTATTATTTCAGATTAATGTGAAGGTACAAACAACCAAATAACAATATTTGAATTTGTTAGGTAGAGTTCATCTTGTAGCTATGTCCTGCACCCAAAAAGTGTGTCATGCTTTCCTACATTGTCTCCATTCAATGGGAGCACCCTAAACCCCCCTTCCCTCCCCCTCTTCCTTTTTTCCCCTCCCCTCCAACTTGAATGGAAATGAATATTTCTCCTATGTGGGTATGAATTAGATCAGGCATCCTCAAACTTTTTAAACAGGGGGCCAATTCACTGTCCCTCAGACCATTGGAGGGCCGGACTATAGTTTAAAAAAAAAAAACTATGAACAAATTCCTATGCACACTGCACATATCTTATTTTGAAGTAAAAAACA
>CAUYRH010016267.1:0-71304 GCA_963574655.1 Perodicticus potto | reverse complement strand
ATTTACAGAAAAGAATACAGAAAACACTAAAGCTCCTGGTAGAGGGAGAGAATTCAAGTGGGGAGAGAGAAGCTCTCTCCGTTCCTCTCCCGGTCTTTCCCCGTCTCCCCCTTTAGGCTATTAGTCTCAGGGTATGTATAGGTGTATGGGTTCCTTGGCCAGGAAACGAATGAACACAGTCCCTTCCACCGGGGCAAAGTGAATGAATGTATCAATGAATGGACACAGTCCATTCATGGAATTGAGGCCTAGGAAATTCACATGAAATTGAGCTAGGCATAGGAAATGGGGGTTCCACATTTAGTCCTAAGTGTAAAGTGAAGGAGACACCAAGGCACAGGTGTCTCCTCGGCCGTTATCTGGCCCTGGAGCCTCTGGTGGGGGTTGGAGATCCCCCCCCTTGCCTGACATCCAGCCCGCTGCTTCTTCAGCTGGCTGCCGCAGCTCCGCTGAGCTCGCTAGGGGGCCAAATGTCTTGCGTCAAGTCTCCCTCCCTGAGTAGAAACTCCAACTGCTATTAGGGAAAAAGGGCGAAGACTCGATCTAACTGCTACCTGCTGAATCTGGCAATGATAGAAGCGGGTAGTTAGGGTTTCTCCGGAGGGAGAGTGATACAGAGGTTCATGGACTAGAACCATCTTTATTGCGTGTGGCTTGATGACATTTCTGGAAACATCAATCTGATTGGTATAATCAGTAATAGGCAAAGGTAGAACGGCGTCAGGTCAGAAGCACTTATTCAGTGATGCTAAAAGAAAACCATATTACGATTTTTCTTTGCTGTTTCCAAAATAATAACTTCAAATTTTCTTTTGGCTCACAAGTGTAGGTGGTCTGTGGTTGGCTGTCTTCATTGTCTGCCTCCATAGAAGGTGGAGGGTTCCAGGATTTTACTTGTGAATGATGTGTGCAGGAATCGATTCCTATAACTTTAACAGCTGTAGAAGAAGACAAGATAACAGGAAAGGCAACTTCTCAAGTTGGGGTTAGGGAAGGTGAATTAGAGGGGAGAGTTTTGATCATGACTAGATCTCCAGGAGGGAAAAGTTCCTGTTTTAGTTAGTATGTCCTTCCCCCAAAGGGGAGCTACTTAAAGGATTTTTAATAAAATACTTAAAATACTTTAAGGATACATAAAATTGTAAAGTATGTGTATTAGAATTATGATGTCATTTTTTTTTTTTTTTTTAAGACAGAGTCTCACTATATCCCCCTTGGTAGGGTGCCGTGGCGTCACACAGCTCACAGCAACCTCCAATTCCTGGGCTCAGGAGATTCTGTTGCTTCAGGCTTCTGATATGATGTCATTTTTAACTTTGTCAAAAAATAACTATAGTTCTTCTGATTTTCAAAATGTCCACTATAATGATAATCTCTTGAAGTACATATTTGTATTCTAGAAAATTTATTGCCTGTTTTCTATAATCTAGTGATTGTTCTAATTTAGTGGCTGTGTGTCATAATTTGTTTGGGTTTCTTTTTATTTATTTTAGTCCTTGATTAATTTGTTGACACCTTTGCTATGGTAAATTACATATTGGTCTAATGGTTTGAGTGGCTGGAGTTTCTACTATCTTGTTGTATAATTTACAGGAAACATTTTGTTAAAAAATAGATCACTTAATTATTGAAATATCCTGTATTCTTTCATTGACCGCCTATCAGCTCACAGAAAGTTATTGATTTACTCCTTTAAAAATCACTTCAGTTTTTTGCATAATTAAAATATAAAGATTTTCATTTACAGAAATTTGAGTTTAGGCAGCATAATTTTGATACCAGCAGGATCAAGATAGCTGGACATTTTTGTAAATGCTAGAAAGCCTTTTAATACTGTCATAAAAGTAAAAGTTGTTGAGTATAAGAAACAAAAGACACAGTCAATTCAGACTTCTGAACATAGAATATAATGAAAAGATTCAGAGATACAGAGTACAACTGGGAGCTAAGAGTGGAAGCTGTCTGGAGGCAGTGCTGTCTGACAACTGGGAGCTCAGAGTGGAAGCTGTCTGGAGGCAGTGCTATCTGACAACTGGGAGCTCAGAGTGGAAGCTGTCTGGAGGCAGTGCTATCTGACAACTGGGAGCTCAGAGTGGAAGCTGTCTGGAGGCAGTGTTGTCTGACTCTGCTTTTGAAGAGTAGGACTGGGATGGGCCTGGAGGAGCAGCCAGACATAATCAGAATAATAGCTTATAGTTAAATAGCATTTTCTAGGCCAGACACTGTTCTAAGCTCTCTCCTTTTGTTAATACATTCCATTATTATTTTAATTAATAAGGTGATCAATATCTTCACTTTTAAAATGAAGAAATGGACCAAAATTTGTTAAGTGACTACCTCCAGATCTCACAGCTAGCAAATAGTGGTATTGGTATTTTACCGCTGGGCGTGGTGGCTCACGCCTGTACTCCTAGCACTCTGGGTGGCTGAGGTAGGTGGATTGCCTGAGCTCATGGGTTCAAGATCAGCCTGAGCCAGAGGGAGAACTCATCTTGAAAAAATAGCCTGGTGTTGTGGTGGGCACCTGTAGTCCCAGCTACTGGGGAGGCTCAGGCAACAGAATAGCTTGAGCCCAAGAGTTTGAGGTTGCTGTGTGCTAGGATGCCACAGCACTCTACCCAGAGCTACAAATTGAGACTCCATGTTAAAAATAAATAAATAAATAAACTCAGCCTTTACTGCTTGAGTCTCTGTCACTGGGATATTCTGCCTCTAATCATATTATATGATAGAGATTAGATTATATATGTGATATATATTGTGGGTATAATAGGATAAGTGATGTTAAGGAATGTTGAAATCATGGAAGCTTTTGAAAGGGAGTCAGAAACATTTATGTATTATCAATGTAAATATAAAATGGTTTAGTCTTTTCTAGAAAATAATTTGGTAAAATTTCATTGTATGAAGGATCTCAGTAATCACACTTCATGTATATGTGCTAAGAAGGTTGGTATACAATTGTCTGTATATCTCTTGAATTTCTATATCTTGCAAAGAGGTTGGTCTAACAAACAACATTGGAATATAGAAATAGTATCTTCTTTTTGGTCAGATAGCTGGTTTATTTATTATCCAGTGTAATAAAGGTAATGTCTACGTTTAGAGCTAAGGTTGGACTTGCAGCTTGTTATAGATGATTTTGCTTTCCTAAATTCAGGGTTACTCAGCTGTGATGCAAACCTATTGCCTTTGCTTCATCTGTCTGGGTCCTGCACAGCTGCCTGATGGGCTTTGGAGACCAAGGGGAACTGGCAGGAACAAAGCTCATGCTGCTGTTTACTGCGTCCTGGGTAAGAAGACCTTTGTCTTTGACCTAGAGTGTTATGTCTGCTGCCAGCATCCAGGACACTAGGGCAGGTTAATTTGTTAGTTTGTAAGTAGGGCAATTTCTCAGACTCCTGAAGAATATGTGTGGAATAACGGGAAAGTAACTGAACTGGCCAATATTGAGGGAACAGTTTTCCACAGTCCTTATATTAATACTCATAGGAATGTTAAATAACAATTATATTATGAAGATGAAACATATAGTAGAATCCTAGTTTTATTTTATTTATTTTTCTTTGAAATAGAGTCTCACTTTCTTGCCCTCAGTAGAATGTCCTGGCGTCATAGCTCACAGCAACCTCTAACTCTTGGGCTCAAGCTATTCTCTTGCCTCAGCCTCCCAAGTAGCTAGGTCTTCAGGTGCCCGCCACAGCGCCTGGCTATTTTTAGAGTCAGGGTCTCCTCTGGCTCAGGCTGGCCTTGAACCTGTGAGCTCAGTCAGTCCACCCGCCTCAGCTCCCAGAGTGCTAGGATTACAGGAGTGAGCCACCACATCCTGCCCTAGAATTCCAGTTTTATAAAATGTATTTATATGTTAAGAAAAAAAAACTGGGATAAGATATTCAAAATGTAAAAATTTTTACATATAGGTTGTGAAATTGTAAGTGACATTAGTTTTTCGTTTTTTTATTTCTGTATTTTCCAAATTATCCTATAATGAAAATACAGTACTTTTATAATAAGGAAACAATGCATTATTAATGAAGTCAGGCTGAGGTATTTGACATAATAGGCAGAGTAGATACTTTAAGGCCTTTGCAACAAAAGATCTATTTTTCAGTAAAATGCATATATACTATAAAACTAAAAAATCATTAAATCAAAAGCAAAAATAAGAAATCCATGTTATAACAGAGATATAAAGGAAACGTGTTTTAGAAATTCTAATTTAGTGGAAACAATCCATTTGAACAAAAATTTAAGCTCATCAAAGTCTCTCATTGTCTAATAAAAATGAATAAGTCAGTTAATCATAAGCAATGTTTATATACTCAAGTACTGAAAGATGAATGATCTGATAGCTGGAATTTGTTTTAAAATATTCTAGCAAAGAATAAAAAATAAAAATAAAGTGGGAGAGATAAGTGAACCGACCTTGGTAAATATATTGATAGGCATTGAAGTGTTGGTAGGTACTTGGGGTTTATTATACTTTCTACTTTTATGTATGCTGGAGAATTTCCATAATGGAAAATATACAAAGTATCACTATTTAGTTTTAAAACAGTGCCTTTCAACCTTGGCTGCACATAGGTATCACATGGGAGCTTTAAAAATTACCAATGCTTAGATCATTCAGTGGTCTTGGGTGTGGCTTGGGCATCAGGATTTTTTCAGTGTATTGAATGCTTCTAGTCTGTGTAGCTCATGTTGAGAATGAAAGTGCTAAGAGGACTCTGTTAAGCATATCTTTCTGTTAGGGACAATGAACATAATAATGGATATTTTCATAACATTTCTTTAAAAACAAACAGGTTTAACATTATGTTGGTTCATGGACCATCCCTTAGTAAAAAGTGAGAATAGGTTAATTATAAAGATATTTCTATCAAGGAACAGAATAAAATAGTATAGGTACTTAGCTTAGTGTTTCTTTCACTTAATAAAATGATCAAATTTCAGTGATTCTAGGTAAAGAGTAACTAATATATCCTTTTCAAATATGAGCTGAATCAGAAGAAGTGTGATGTAGAGTGGACAGTTGTTTTAAAAATCAGCATTTTAAATTTTCTTAAAGTGATTCTTATTTATTTTAGAAAAGTTAAAAGGGTATTCACAGAGAAAGAAGAAAACACTCAGCTGCAGCTTCATTACCTATGGTTACTACTGATTTATATTATTTGATTTCAATTTTTTTAACTTTTTATTGTATAAATTTCAAACATAAATGTAGATAGAGAAGTATCATATCTCTGTGTACCATCTTCATGACCAATCTTGTTTCATCTGTATCCCCTTCCCATTTTATCCTCCTCTTCCTCCTCCCCCCTTAGATTATTTTGAAGCAAATCTTATATATCACATCATTTTATTAATAAATATTTTAGTACGTATTAAAGCAAATCTTTGGGTCATAGGCTTGTATCTGAAATACTGGTATTTTACGATGACTGGAGGGAGAGCCATATGCTATAGCTTCCAATTCTGTAGTTGCCAAAGATGGTGTTGTGTTAGACAAATAAAGAGTCTGGCTTATATCCTGAAGCTACAGAAGGATCTGCTGGCAGGGCCAAGACTTTTCTCAGAAATTAACCATCAGTTTAGATAAGTAGTAGAATGAATAAATAGTAGACTGACATCTAAGAAACCAAGAGTTCTACCCATTAAGCAGCCCTTACTTTGGGAGATGTTGACAAGTACAGTTACTCAAAGTTTTACCTAGATTTAGAGCCAGGTAAAACCAAAGGATTTGACAGATTGGTTTAGTCATAGCGTGTTTGGTAAAATTAACATAAAGGCCGAATTTTAAAATGTAGTTACAAGTGGAAATCATTTAAAAAGGTATTCAATTTTTGTGGCCTGAGCTAATAAAAACCTGATGTGTGGGGGGAAAAAGGCAAAAATTAGCATCTTTATTTATAGTCAAAATTAGCACAGTTTGGTGATACTTTGTTACAAGGGTTAAGAGTAAGGGAATAATCAAATCTGCCCTGCAGGCTGTCCTAGGGATAGCATAATATTATGCCATTGGCAGAGGGTGAAGTTGAGAGGGCAAGAAATATTAGGTGAAGAAAGCGATGAATTGGTGTAATATTAGTATATTGTGTTTAAAGTAATAGCATGGGATGCAAGTAGGTATATGTAGAGTTCAGGTGATACAATGAAAGTTGGAGATCTGCATTTGAAGATCATTCATGAAGCTGTGATAGTGATTGGGTTTTCATAACGATTGCGTAGGGTGGAGAGTGGGCAGCTGGTAGCTAAAGCTAAATCCTTAAGTAGTTCCAGTGGATGGTAATAGGAATAGGAATGAAGTAATCTACAATACACTAAGTTAATACTTATCAGTCATGTATGCCATGGGCATTTTGTGTAGAAAAGGGAACGAGAGCTTACTGCATAGACTAGGAATAACACAAGGTGAATGCTATGGCAGAGATCTGTACAAAGACTCATGAGAGTATAAACTTGACAAAATTAATCATGGTGCCCAGGCAGGAAGAGGCCCAAGGGTTCTTGGTACAGTGTGTCTTCCATAGGATGCAGAGGTAGAGACACAGACACATGCGACTGGGGTAGTGATGAGTCTGGTGTGGCTGAGTGAAGAGAATGGCAGGAATTTGGTTCTGATAAGCAAGAACAGGGAGACCACTTGTGGGGTATGAAGAATGTTAAAGTGTTTATTGAGATATGCACAATCAACAGCTTGACTTCAACATGAATAAATAGAATGGGAATAGAAAATTCATAGGTTTTGTTCTCTAGTGAACAAATACTGTCACAATAAACTGAGGTATATTTGTTGGTATTAATTAGTATTCATTTGTTTCTATCGAAATTTGATATATGACAATGGGACCAAAGTTAAGGAGCTAAAGATCTTATGTGTGTATTCAGACATGCACACATAATGCATTCATTTGCTCAACATAGTAATTATTAAGACTAAGGAATTAGAGTTACAAAGATGAGTGAATAAAAGTTCCACCTTTAAGATTTTTGTTGATTAGTTGAAAACAGATAATGTAAAGTTATACGCTATTTAGATAAGTATAAAGATATGTGAATACCCAAGAGGGGTATATAATCCAATTTGAGTGTTAATGGAAGGATCTGGAAGGCCTTCTTGGAGAGGTGATGACAGTTGATCCTTTTCTTTATTTAAACATTTTTTAGCCACAAAGAGGGAGATGATGAGAATTGATTCTTAAATGATACAAAGAAATTAGTGGTTGGGTTGATTTATTAAAATCTTCATTGAAATAGACACAAAACCATGCAGACTCAATGGTGGCAGCATATAGATAAAAAGTAGAGTGGTAAGTGTAGGGAAGCACAGTCATCTCATTAACCGTGAAGCTCCAAATGGGAAATAGGTGCAGCAGCAGATGAGCTTGTAGAGCAAGGTGGAGACTGGGGCAGGCTGATGTTTCACATGCAAGGGAATGACCTGGCCAGATTTGCATTGTAGATACATGGCTCTTGCGGCTATAATGAACTGGCTGGGAAGGCAGAATTAAAAATAAGATTAGTTAAGTGACTTTTGCAGCAGTGCAGGCCTCGCTATATAAAAAGTTATAAATGAGGTTGAAGTTGAAGGGACAGATGTGAGAAATATTCAGGAAGTAAAGTAGATTGATTAATGTGTTATTTATGGAAAGTTAGGGAGGGTGAGTCAAAGGAGGAGATGACTGTCAGGTTTCTGTTCTTCTGGATGATTGTCCCATCAGCTTCACCAATAAATTCAAAAGAAGAGCATGTTGGTTGAATTAGATGAAGAGTTCTGATGTTGACCTTCTGTATTTGAGCTGCCAGGGGGCTATCCAAAGCAGTTGAGTATCTAGGTTTAAAATCTGAATGTGGGAGCCATGAGCATAAGTATGAGTAGTACTAAGATACTACTTTTAGGTTCAGTATCACTTAGTATCAGAACTGTGTTCATAATCATTATGAATGTGTTAAATATGTACTGAGCAAACTTGACCAAGAACCAAAATTTGAAATGCTCTCTTAGTTATCCTTGTCTAACCTGCTTAACTTTCAACTGAAACATTCTTTAGCAGAGTGAACTATGAACTCAACCAAAGTCTTTTTAAAGTGTCACGCATATTTCAAAAAATATTTAATACTAGCATCAGAGTAATGTATCAAAATATTATTTGAACTGAATTGATAGATCATTTACTTGCAGTTCTTAGAATTGGATGTCTGATGTGTATAAGGGCACTGCATTGAATGCAAGAAACTTGGAAGATAGTCTATATAATGATTCTGGCAATATAAATTTCATTTTTTTTTTCGCCAGTTCAAAGACAATCTTGGGAGAAAAATTACTCCCAGATGAGTTTAGAATTACTAGCAATCTAAAATTTAACCGAATTGAATCATCACACCTGTGTTTGGAAAGAAGACTAACAAAATGTTCTAGGGCACAGGACTTACTTTTAATTGCAGTGTCAATAAAAAATGATTAGCACCTAAAGATCAGTAGTAATTAAGTCAAATGCTGTTCATGTGTGAAAGAGCTTTCTGATAATAATTTTGGTGAGTCCACCCTGAGCAATGGTGAAACCCCATCTCTTCCTTTTGTGGAAGGAATTAGCTGGGTCTGGTGGTGTGTACCTTGTGGTCACAGCTTCTTTGGAGGCTGGGGTAGGAGGATTCCTTGAGTCCAGGACTTTGATATTAAACTTTGATGACACTAGTGTACTCTAGCTCAGGCAACGAGTGAGACCCTCATCTCAAAAAAACAAAAACGATTATTTTAGTAATTTGCACCTTGTTTGGTGAAAACTATGAAATAGGAAATAAACTCTCAGATATTGCTGTATTTTGAACTTTGAAAAAGCATTTAATCGGAATGGCATTGCCAAAATAGAATTGATTAATAATAATGGCAAATAGACTTAAAATGCTTATATAATGTATACAAGGTAACAAGCACCCTAGTCTAAGCACTTCACATATTTTCACACCTTCCCATGAGAGGAGTGCTACTCTTAGCACCATTTATCATATGAGGAAATTGAAACAGAGGATAAGCAACAACATGCCCCAAACCATGTAGCTAGTTAGGAGAGCAGGTAGTCTCCTCACAGATCCTGGTAGACGAAGTGTCTCCCTTAAGAGTTCTTGGTAGACCAAGGTATTCTTGCCCTGAAGAGTACATGGTACACTCATGTACCATGAGTGAGTATATGGCTTTCACCACAATTAGAGTTTAAATGTTAGTGAATAGAACTGTTAAACAGTACATTGTGAAGTTTTATGAAATATAGAAATGACATGATTTTTTTCCCTAACAGGCTGTCTTTGGAACTGTTTTCCATATAATTTACATCACAACATATCACAGTGATTCTTTCGATTTCCTACTAGTGTGAAAAGGCAGTGTTAGCAAAAGAGGGCTGTCCAGAAAATATTCAGCAATGTAATATGAAAAATAGAGATATACATGGCTGCCTACTTTCTGGACAGCCCTTGTATGTTCCTTATATATTTTAAAATATGCAAATTTACAGTTATGTCTTTAGGCTAACTGTACTTTATAGGTTTGGGTGTATTAGGCATAGATATGACTAACTTCAGGAGATTGTATAAGGACTCCAATGTGTAATAGCATTTGTTAAATATCTTGTTCCTTACTCAGGAATTCCAAGTAGAAATTATTTTTAAAGCAAATAATTCAAAAGGTAGCAGTCATGCTTGCAATTAAAAGTTTTGTTATTAATACTTTTTTAATTATAAAAGTAATATATAACACATAATTAATTACATAACTTACTCCCTGAATAATAGAACAATTGGTGAGAAAATATGAAAATCCATAAACCCAGAAGTTGTTATAATCTTATATTCTTTATTTCTTATAGTCTTTTCCTCTGTAGCTACTCTTATATTGTTATAATAATAGCATGTTTATAAATTTGTACTTTAAGAAGTTTTAGATTTATTCTTAATAATGAGGTTGTTTTGGTAAAAATAAATAGAATGCTAATTTATCTTTTGGGTAAATCCACAGTTTCATATTCTAGATTTTCTTGTAGTCTATACCAAGTACACATACTATCATTCAGAAACATTTTTTTTAAATTCTATTTTTTTCTGTCTCTTCACTCTTATCTTACTTCTGTGCTTACTTCTGTGCCTTTGGCTTTCCTTAGCTGGGCACAGTCAGGTCCACTGATGCCCCCTACTTGCAGGCTGAGTCTCGCATAGTTCCTGAGCATTCTGACCAGAGTTTCAGATCTACAGCCAGTGATTGATGCAACTTGGAGCTAGTTTTATCCATCCCAGACCTTGAATTCAGTTGCACAGCTATTAGACTGCTTTCTTCCAGCTGCCCAGCTGCTCCCCACCTTATCCCTCTTAGGCCCAGTTGCCATTGGATCAGCCCTAGGCCCTCCCTGTAATTGCTCTTTCCGTCATCTCTCCACACTTTCCATTGTCAGTTTCAGCTGATGTAGGGCTGCTCCCTCCTTCCCCTCCCCTCCCTTTTCTCCCCTGCCCTCTCCTCCCCTCCCCTTCCCTCGTCACTCTTCTGTCACTCCTCTTCTCCACACCTCTCCCTCCCCTCCCTCTCTCTGCCCTCCACTCTTTTATATTTATTTTCTCCAGTTATTCTGCTTTATCCTTTAGGCCCTTTCTGGGGCTTTGGTACCTCTTCCTTAGTTCCTGCCAGTTTTATCCTCTGGATATTCCCAGTTAGGCTTGATACACAATATTTTTTCCAGGATCACCTCCTGAATTCTGAATGAGACTTCTCCCTGAAATCATTTTTGCTTTATTCATTGAACTCAATGAGCATCTTGCCCAAGTTATGCTTTTAGAGCCGAGTTGTTTTATCGTCCCACTCTCTCTGATCCTATTTATTTTGGTGTATACTCTTCCCCCAGAACCATGTCTCTGTCTCTGTCCTCTTTCTTCATTGGCTTCTTTGGCAGAGGCCTGAAAATACCCAGGACAATGCCAGCATGGTTTCTCCTGAAAGCAAATTATTGTTTAAAAATTGAGAAAGTAAAAATTTTAATGCCCGTGGTTACCACTTTTGAAATTCACTCAATGATTTGTTAGTTGATTCAGAGCCCTTTTACAATGTAAGTGTAATTGAAGCAAAAGGAGCAACTGTCTGTGTCACATCCATGTCTTTGTACTTGTGTAAACTCAAGATCCAATGCGTGTTGTGTCTAAGTTTAACATGACTATAACATAAAATAAAAGCATACTGAATTGAAATTGGAGTTGCACAAGTAGAATCTATGGTCAGCTGTCTTTGTGTGTTGTTCATTTATTCTACTTATTGATGAATTTTCATAACTTATTTCTTGAATAAATTATCTAAGAATTAGCTTGTAATTTTCTTCATATATTACTTCATATTTTACAGAGGCATTATCATAATAAAATCTTAATTTTTATTACTTAGTTGGACTGGATTATTTAATGATTACTAGCCAATGGACTGGATTTTCCATTTACAATTTTATATTAAAATGGAACAACATTGCCAAGTCTGCTACTAAAAAGGTCTGAGTCATTGTTTGATTTTTCAACTGTAGACAGTCAGATGTTCCTCCCTGTCATACATGTAACTGACTAGATGAGTTACGACTATTGTAACATGTTTAGAACACAAAACTTCTTTTCCTCTAAGATATCAAATTTGGGCATTTAAGTATTTAATTTTAACCTTTTGGACATTATGTTCTTTTTCTCTCTGAATTATATGTGGAATAATATGGAATGGTCAATTTCTTATAAGATGCAACAAGTGGGGAGGTTCTGCAACAGGATATTGGAGAACACAGCCAGATACAATTAAATGACATTTCCATTGCATACATTTATAATCTCAAAGTCATCTGATGATGTACATCATAATCAGAGTAAGCTGTTGGTCATAAAGAAATTCAAGAAAGGATCCCAGCTAGTAGAATAATAACATGACAACGGAGAGTCTAGTTAACAATCAGATCTAGACAGGCTGATGTTTGATTTCAGTCTGAGCTAAATGTTCTTCCATGCCATCCTGAGAAGTCCCAAATTACATCCCTCTTACACGGAACTTAGAGGATTTCTAGCATTTCCTCTATGTTGCATCGCATTGTCTTAAGAGTTGCTAAATGTATAAAAAGAAAGTGTTGTCAAAGGAGGGAACAGAGGTTTAGTTAGGTGACATTCCATACCATCTTTGCCTGCTTTACTGAAATGCATTTTTGTATATTTTACATATTAGAGTTTTGTGTAAGAATTGTTTTTTTGAGAAAAGTGGCTGCTTTAAGAAGTTTGAGAACTACTCCATTTCTTCATCACCCACAGGAAGACCCTGTTTAGTGCTGTCTCCCTGTTAGGTGTTGATGTGACAGGAGTTTATTGAACAGCTATTGAGTGTCTGGCCCTGTAATGCTTTCCTGGGCACCCTGGTCATCTCTTGGTTAATAGCTGCTCTACAGTCTTAGGTTTTCCCTGTGGTTCTGCGCATTTTTTCTTCGTGTGTTGTCAATACTCTGGTCTGTAAATTCAAAATGACTTCCATACTGAACATTCCAAAATCTGTGTCTCCAGTGTGATTTTGCCACCTAATAACCCACATGAGGTTTGAGAAGTCATTCTTTCTGAGCTGCAGTTTTTTTGTATAACTGATGTCATTACCAACCTCAGAAGGACAGAAAGAGAATGAAGATACCAGCTTGTAAATTATACAAGTCTAAAGGATAAGATTGTATTTATTGCAGTAATCAGTATTTTCTGGACCATTTTAAAATAGGAAACGCCTGTTGATATGGTTGCTCATACCTTTTAAGTTTACTTATGATTTTTTGAATAGTACCCCATCATTCCATTTTCTTATATGAGATACAATTCTTGATTTTATATTTTTATTAATGACATGATATTTCCAATAGTCATTACATGTCAAAATATTGAAAGCAGCATCTTTGAGTCTCTTCTTCCATTCTTCCTGTTACCGCATTTCTTCAAGTTCCATTGCAACTTGTCTGGGCTACTATAATAAAATTATAAAAGGTCCCTCTTATTTTTAGTCTTTACTTCTGTTAATGTGCCTTATCTCCTGCTGTTGTGAAGTTTGTTTTTTGTTTCTGTGTTGTTATTCTTGTTTTTTATTTCCCTCCTTCCTGAAAAATACAGCCTGCAATGTCACCAGTGCCTACATCTTGTAGTTAAGACTCCTCTGTGTTGGTCCTCTGTGATATATACTCAATCTGCATTTGCAGCTTTTCTTTTTAGAACTCATGAGCCTAAGCTTTTGTTTTCCAAATGGGTGTTGACCACTTTTATTTCTGGGTCTCACTGCAGGCTCTGTCTGAAATATCTTCCCTTTGTGGAAAAGCTACTGATCTGTGAGACTTGTTGAAAATACCACCTCCATAAATGTATTTGTAATTTCCCTCCAAACAGATGTGCTCATTACTGCTTTCTTCTGACCCCTTGTCTTCATCTCTCAATTTCTCTATGTTGGTGTAATACCTAAGTAATTGCCTAAAATAGTTACCTCTTTTGTTAAGTCTGACTTGATCATTGTGTATTTGTTTCATTCAGTTTGTGAGCAATATTTGAATCAGGGCCAGATTTCCATGATGAAAAAGTGGTTGGTGGTAGTAATGTAATTTCATCTTACAGTTTATTTCCTGCCATGCTACACATACAAGAAGGAAAAGTGGCTCCCAACCAGATTTATGCTATTGAAAATAAGGGGGACTGTTTGAACACTATTTTTTTTTCTTGATAAGATGCAGGAATATGTGCTGAGAGAATTATTTCAGACACTTTTATTTATATCCATGTTAAAATATAATTAAATGAAAGTATTCTAATTAGAAACTAAAATTTTATAGAAAAAGTAAATTTACTTACTCCTAGAAAGACATCTTGCCTGTTCTTTTCTTTGATTAATCATGTGAGGGAAATTTCCTTTTTTTTGTTCCTATTTTAAATCATTAGGCTGTGCATCAAATCTTTTTTATACTATTGTAAATCATCTAATCTTTTGGTACTTTAATGTTGTCAACCATTCACCCTTTATTTTTTTTTTTTAAATGTCAGATAATAAAATGCAGAACCCCACCCTATATTAATGTAATTTTATGGTTAAGATTTTACATTCACAAAAGTCCAGAAATTCAAAGTTATGGTTCCCAGAAGAATCCTAATTCAGTCACATTGCATAAACTGATATTAAGGCTGAAATGTATCATCATTACAATAATGCAGAATGCCCATATATGCATGAGGGCACAGTTATAGTTGCTGAGGGAACCATAACTTTGGATTTTCTGACTTTTTTGCACATACATTTTCAACTGTAACATTAAGTTAATGCATGTTTTTCATTGACTCTGGAGTAATGTATCTGTTACTATGTTTATCTTAAAAGAAAGTTTTCATTGGCTCAATTTTTTTTTCCTTCTGTGCATCTATAAACCTATACTTATAGGGGATCTGATATCCCTACAAAGAGAACTACCTAAAGAAATTTCTATATAAAAATAGTTTTTAGCCTCATCAGTATACTGATATCTCTCTGCCTTTCTCTCTCACACACACATACACACACAGCCTCACACACTTATGTTACATTCTGGCACATTATAGAAGCAGGTAGCATATCCACTACCTGCTGTTGAGAGTGTTGACGATACTGAATTATTTATTCTATCTTCTACACTATCCAAAATCGTTTTGGATACTTTGACACATTTTGGTCTCTTCCATATGGATACTTCATGGTGGCAGAGTTGCCAGATGCTCAGGTTTTGTGACAGTCTTAGTTTTTTGAGGACTGTTGGAATATTCTTGGGAGAATATCGCCTTCTTACTGATTCCTGTGAAGAGGTAAAATAGTAACATTTCTTTGAAAGTATTTTTCAAGATAAGGAGTTACTAGAAAAAGTTACTAGAATGTCCCATCTGAGTGTTTAACCTTGGGAACCTAGGAAAGGAGTATATCATGACATGCATTTCCAGTGAGTTGGGATCACCTTAATAGATTAATAACAGCAGTGCATATAACTCAGAGATAGACAGATTTGAGGATATTTCAATACTTGATATATCAAATACTGATTCTCATAAAATGTCAGCCATGTATTTATATTTCAGTTGCCAAAATGCAAAAATAAGGAGCAGGATGTCAAGTGTAACTTATCTTTTTATCCCTTATCAACTAGACAGAATCCTACATATTTATACTATAACATATAAGTATGTTATAGTATATAGCATACTTATAGTATATAACATACTTATATACTATACATATATTAATTTTATATATATTTATATGTTCAGTATTTGCTTAATTGAGTGGAATTTATGTGGATATTTATGGTCCCACATACTTTCTTTTCCTCTTCAGTATGAATAGAAACTAATAACCCTTCCTGTCGAATCCCTGCCTTCAATACACACATAACTGAAAATTCTGCTCATCTTTTCATGCCCATCTGAAGTGTTTCTCCTTTAAAGCCTTTTCTGGCTTTTCTGGGCCAAGTTTGAGTTTCCCTTCTTTCTTCTTTCATGGCATTCTGTGTGTTTCCTGCCATTTCCAGCCTACAATTACATATATGTAGGAGGACAGGACTCAGAAGGGAAGCCTTAATGCTGTATCCGAGGTGTAAATATTCCTACGTGGAGGAGAGAGGCTTCGATTGCCTTTATGTAACCCATGACATATGACCTTCAGACAAATTACCATCAGGTATGTGACTGTTAGATTTAGGCAATGGAAAATTTGAATAATATATGAGAGGCAGATGGATGTCTGTAGTTAGTCTCTAGTGTATATTTATACCCACTTTCAAGGAATTTGACTACACTGTATACAGACGGGGTAAAACGTGATCAAAGAAAGTTTTTCTGTTTTTTCTTGATGAATAGACTTTACTTGTGCTTAAATAGAGAATGTTTTCATTTAAACTTTTTTTTTATTAAATCATAGCTGTGTACATTAATGCAATTATGGGGTACAATGTGTTGGTTTTGTATACAATTTGAAATACTTTCATCAAAGTGGTTAACATAGCCTTCACTGCATTTTCTTAGTTATTGTGTTAAGACATTTGTATTCTACACTTAGTATATTTAACATGTATTCTTGTAAAATGCACCCTAGGTGTGGTCTCACCAATTACCCTTCCCCCACCCCCCTTTCTTTCCTCCTCTCCCCCTCCTCTTTCTCCTTCACCTTGGGCTGTAGTTGGGTTATAGCTTTAGCTTTCATATTGAAGTGTGGGTGCTTATACATTGGTTTCATAGTAGGGCTGAGTACATTGGATACTTTTTCTTCCATTCTTGAGATACTTTGCTAAGAAGAATATGTTTCAGCTCCATCCATGAATTTGACATTGCTTTCACTGTTAAAAGCAGCAACTGTGTCTTCCTTTCTATTACTGACCCTATACTCGTTCTGGCTATGCCTCTAAATGGCGATCCCAAGGCAGATGACCTCATTTTGTGCTCCTCCATCACCTGGGGGCCCAGGATATTTTAAGTTCCTTCTTGCTATGGTATTTGATGAGACTCACATATCATGTGGCATGCTAGTGAGACCAGAGGAATGTATCTCAGAATGTTACCATGTGATGTAGGTTGTGCTGGATGACTATGATATTTCATTTCAGATAATTTAATGGATTATTTACATAGCACTTCTCATATTTTTCCCCCTGTACTTATGTATATATTAGTTACTTAAAAAGAGAGAGAGTGATTATTTAAGTTGTAATCAAGGGGTGCATTTTTTTTTTAAATACGGTTAAGTTTATTTGTGAAACAGCCACCTAGAGAATTTTTAATTTTTGCTTTACTCTATTTCATCTTTAAAAAACTAGCTTTAAAGTGTTTCCCCTCTGTGATGTAGACTAGGCCATTCAAATTATAGTTAGAATTTTCACACACAGAATTTAGCAAATCAATTTTTATATAAAGTTTTATCTTTTGAGATTATCAAGGACCAGGACACAGTCTTAGGACTCACAACTTGGAATTCTTTTTCTAGTACAAATGTGCTGCATTATTAAGCATTTCACTCTCTCAAACATTTCTTGAATGCCTACTGTGTACAGTATACTTTGCTGGCTTTGACTTTTATAATTAATTATCTAGCGATACCCTTATAATTAAAGTGATGTGTAAAATAGCAAAACATGGGGGTTACTAAATTATTTGTGGGGAGATATTTTTCTAAGTGTCATATTAAACACCAAATTTAGGGAAGATTTCAAAGAACTGTCTTGGGCGTGCCAAAACAAACTTAGGAGAAATCAAAACAGAGGAATAATTTCTATGAGGAGTATAACAAAAAAAGTCACAAATCAAATAATAAAACAACTCAATAGAGTAAAGCATTCTGGGAAGCAGATTTAAAGCAAATACTTACAAGCACTGAAAAATTTAGATCTTATGGCTGATTATGGAAAGACTGAATATTTTGGAGATATTTTATTTTGTGCCTGGTATTTTAGCTGTAGATATGACTCAGTAAAAATAGCAAGTCACGATATTTTTCTTTGTTAGCTTATTTGTTATTTGGACACCAAATACCTTTCTCTCCATGGTTGTCAGGAGTAGCTTAGTTGATATGCCAGGTTGCAGGTAGTATTATTATTAACTGTTGTTGTTATGATTATTTTAATTATAACTGTGTTATAATATTCATGCCTAACTGTTGTAATGTCTAAAGACCACTCTTTGCTCATCTGTGGTTGATTTCTCAGGCTTGTGCCTGGATGGAGCTTTTGGTATTTATTTGGAAGTGTTCTGGCTTGACTGGTCAGTGTGTTCTTAAATGTGTATAATGTTAGACCACACTGGTAGGGTTGGGTTGGAATGGCAATAAGACATATCCTTTCCTTGCAGTCTCCAGTCTTCCGTGAGTATAGTTATTTAGAAGTAAACTCAAGAGACTCACGAGTAGCATGAACTAAAGGGCAAAGAATATTGCAATATAAAATGATATGCTGCTGTTGAGAAATAGTCTTCTACGATAGATTAATCATGAGATGAATTATAAATATTTCGCATACTAATTATATTAGTTTATGGAGATAAAACACCATATGAAGTGTTCCCAGCACACTCAGCAAGTTAAATGTGCTTTGCATGTTAATTGACTTCTTCAAGGCTAACGATCATGAATCCCTGAAGATGACAGAAATTATTATCATGATATTGTACATTCCTGATCTTCGTACCAGGTTGACACTTACCCTTCCCCTTGAGTTCCTTTTCTTTGATTTGTATCTGAGTACTTGATATATTAAGATGGTGAAGTGGAGAAGAGTGCCTGAAGTTTCATTTTGGACCCTTAGGATAAAGTAATGGGTTCAGTCAAAAATGACATCAAATAATGTTTTCTGGAATTTTGCTGGGTGTTTAAAGTAAGATTGGACCTGGATGCTTCTCAAGTTGATTGTTAGTGGTAGGAGTGCATGTCACGTTGAACTTATTACTATAAACAGAGTCAATTAGTTTTATTTTCTTAGTGTCATTAAGGGAATGAATGCTTACTTTATTTAGTCATTCACTTATTTGAAAACATTTATTAATCACCTGCGTAGGACAGGGGACAAGAAAGATATTAGGACCTGGCCTACAGAAACTTAAAAATCCAAGCGGTAACTGCCAGGTTATGAACAATAGATGCAATTTATCTCATCAAAGTATACATACTTTTATGGGAGGAAAGAGGATAATATTAAAACATAAAATATTGGAGAAACATTTAGAATAGATATATAAAATTATATAGCAAACTCCAACCCACATTTTTAATATACATCTTTGGTGACAAGTTTCTAATTTCTAATTCTTTTTCTTTCTAATTAAACTATTATCTATGATCTTTAGTTACCTACTGGGCTTATATTCAGCATTTGTGAAACCCGTCTTCTTATTTCCCCCATACTCCAAACCCTCTTTTCAAGGTACTATAATTCTTTTTTATATCATTTATATTCTTTTATTATACATGGACTATAATATAAAGAAGTACAATTAACATAAAAATGTTGAATTATATTCTATTTTAGACAATTTGAAATCAGTATGGAATAAGTGGAAAAGCAGAGGTTTTAAGACCTCTACTGACTCATCTCTGCCTCTTTGTAACTGCTGTTGTCTTAGTATTTAACCAAACCTCTTGTGCTTTAATTTTTAATCAATAAAATGGAGATATAAGACATACTTCTTAGGGTGGTGGTGGTGAGGATTAAATAAAACAATGTATATGTAAAGAACCTTGCACAATACATGGTTCTCTGTCTTCCTTTAGAATATTATATATTACTAACATTAGACTATTATGGTGATGTAAGGATTTTATTATCAAAAAGTATTGATGGAAAGCCAGGGTTTTAAATGAACTGGTTTTACCTCTTCTATATTTGGATATATTCAGAGCATTCTTATTTTGAGAGTGATAGTGACTAATGGCGGTTTTGTCTAATACGTCATCTTGTCATTTTATTGCCACTTTTCTTGACCAATGAGTATTCATAACTCAGTTAATTAAGAAAAGACAAAATAAAGGATTGTTACTAGAATAATAAATGTGCAGTGAGTCACCATGTTGCTAACCGGTTAAGTGCAAACTTAGTATCCTGGATTTGGCTATTTCCAGATCCGTTAGAAGACACGTTAGCCGACAGTTTCTTTCCTCTCTGACTTACTCAGCTAGCATCAAACCTTCTAGACTGAAAGCCTCAGGACCCAAACTTCCCCTGTTTCCCCCAGAAATCCTGAGACTTCCTGGTTTTCACTGCTCTTGGTTTCCTTTTCTTCTTCTGAGCCTTGGAGTATTTAGTGCCTGTATCTTCACTCACAATCTGTCTCACCTGGCTTTGTGACATCTCTTGTGTAGGACAGGGCTGTCACTTATCTTGTTATTGTTATTTAATGTTTCCTGTATTGTGGCTTGTTTCACCAATTATATTGTTGGTTCCTGTAGAACAGGGATGATATCTTAAGTTGTCAGGTGAAGAGCTTTCACCATGTTCTGATTTGTTGGCTTATTAATAGGGTGTCTCCAATAGATATATCTTTGAATTCTCTGACTGGTTCAGGTTACCTTGGGTCTTGTAAGAATACTTCTAGTAATGAATTACAATCCAAAAAAGAAATGAACACATATATCAAAACATGTTTAAATGTATGCAGTAACAATTTCTATTTATTTATAGATTTTATTTTCAGCAGCAGGCCTACACTTTCTTCCTGTCTCTCTCTTTCTTGTTACAAACATAATTATAGAGTGTCTTTTATGGATTAGGCCCCGTGCTAGATACCAAGAGTTAAAAGTCATGAGAGGTTGCTGGAATAATTTAAGAGGCACCTTAAATTTAAGGTGTTTAAGTGGTACCTTTGGCTAAAAAGCTCAACAGGTATTATGTAATTGGACTCTTTAAGCATCCATCAGGCAGGTCAGAGTGCTTATGACTACAACCTGGGTGGATGTTAAGAAAACGGCCTCATGTTGGGGTGCTGCTTAGTGACCAGTCCCACCTGCAAACCTCCGTTCCCTGCTTTCCTGACAAGGATTCTTTACGCAGCACCTGCTTGTCCTGGTGCTCTCCTGCCCATTGTGATAAGCACAGGGAAGGAAAATTACATGGTGGAAAAAAGCAAAACTGCTCAGCTTTTGGGAAACTAGATACTCTATTTAACAGCCAGCCTATAAATTACCCATCACAAGAACCTAGAAAATTAAATGGCTACATTTCCTTTTCCTTTAGATAAGACTTCCATCTTGTATTTTTAATTGTTTCAGCAAAGGGAAACATTTTGTTATGCAGTCTTCTTGAAGGCTTTTGAAAATCCATAGCATTTAAACATGCAGTTGAAATGTTCTAATTAAGATAAAGTAGCTGACAACTAAAGCGAATTGTGTTAAAATGAATTTTGTATATCGATGATTAATGAATATTAGAACTCAGTTATCTTTTTACACAGGTTTTATGAATTGAAAAACATGTTGAAACCAAAGACTTTTGAAATTTAGGAGTAATTTTCATTTATGCATGTATATTAACATTGAGCTCCTGTTATACTGAACACTGTCAAGATGCTTTGGAAGTGATAAGGGGTGGAAACTGCAGTTATCTTTTCACTTCTCATATCCAGTTCTATCAGCAAACCATGACAGCCTGATCAGCACATCAGTCAGACCACTTGGCAGCACTTTTGCTCGGCACTAGCATCTTAGTCCAAGTCACTATCATTTTTTTTGTCTTCTTTCTCCCATGCTCCCATAGTCCAATGGTTCTGAACCTTCCTAATGCTGCAGCCCTTTAAAAAAGTTCCTGTGGGTCGCAACTCACAGGTTGAGAACCGTTGCTATAGTCTGTTCTCCATATAGTAGTCAAAGTTTTCTGGTATTAAAAAGTGACTTAAAAACCCTCATGAAATGTACAAACAAAAGTAAACGAAACATTAGAGATTAGCCAAAGATGATTTCAAGACTTTGTAATTATATAAATGCAGAATTTGTGCCCTGGTTGATTATAGCACACCATTTCGTGAAATCTATTAAAAATAATATGTTTTAGAAACAATTATTAACATGATAAAACTTTTAAGCATTAAAAGCAAAAACCAAAACTATACAATAACGTGTATCTATTACAATGTGAAAGTAAATACACTCAGTGTGTATTTATAATTTTGTCACTTTTCTGCTTAAAGTCCTCCAGACTCTATCCATTGTTCTTGTCATAAAATCCAAAATCATTTTCACGTCTCACCTTACAAGAAGTGCCATGTACTTCTGTAGCCTTATTTCTTACTGCTCTTCTTCCTTGATCAAAGCCTCCTTCAGTTTTGTTCGGTTTCTCGACCTGTCAATTTTCTTCTTTCCTCAACTACTTTGTTTTCCATTTTATGTCTGTCATTAGGCAAAGTACCTTGCAAATGATAGAAGCTCAACATACGCTTGCAAAATGAGCACCAAATTGCAAATATCTATCTCTGGAGTGGTTATGGATGATACTCACTTTACATTTTTTGTATTTAAAACTCTTCTGTAATGAACATGTATTTTCTAATTATCAGAAGGAATAGAAAGAAAAAATAGTGCCATTCCGGAATTGGAGGCTTGGTAAGTGAAATTCGGCTAGTCAGAAGGAATTTAGAAATTAGTTTATCACAAATAGATCAAAGGTCTTTTTGGGAAAATTAACGAAACAAGGAATTGTATTCAGGTAACGTGGGCGGGTGAATGTCAGGTTAGGGAAAGAAAGTGGGCCCGTCCAGAGCTATGCTTTCCAGAACAGTAGCCACCAGCTACATATGGCCAGTAAATTTAAATTTAAAATTAAATCAATCATTGACTGTTTTTTCAGCTTGATTGTTGTTAGTGTATATAAAGGCTACTGATGTATGAGTGTTGATTTTGTAGCCTGATACCTTCCTGTATTCCTTGATCACTTCTAAGACCTTCACAGTAGAAACCCTGTTGTTTTCCAGATATACAATCATATCGTCTGCAAAGAGTGAAAGTTTGATCTCTTCTGATCCCATGTGGATACCCTTTATTGCCTTTTTTTCCCTGATTGCAATGGCTAAAAATTCCACTACAATGTTAAAGAGCAATGGAGACAATGGGCAGCCTTGTGTGACAGTCAGTTTCATATGTCATCTTGGCTAGGCTATAGTATCCAGTTATTTAATCAAGCATTAGTCTAGGTATTTCTGTAAGGTATTTTGTAGCTGTAATTAACAGATATAGTTAGTTGATTTTATGTAAAGGAAATTATCCCCCAAGTTCTGGGTGGGCTTGACCCTAATACAGTAATCCCTTGGTATCCATGGGGAGTTAGTTCCAGGACCTCCTATAAATACCAAAATTGGTGGACTTAAGACCCTGATAGGAAATGGCATAGTATTTGCATACAACCTATTATATACTCCTATATACTTTAAATCATCTCTAGATTACTTATACTACATAATACAATGTGAATGAATATACTATTTTATTATATTATACTATTTCCCATACTATTCCATTTAAGAAATAATAAGAAAAATGTTTATATATTTTCAGCACAGAAGTGATTGTTTTTTCTGAATCTTTTTAGTTTGTAGTTGGTTAGACTCACATGTGTGAAATTCATGGATACAAAGGGCCACCTATAGTTAAAAGGATCTGCCTGAAAAGCAGACGTGAAGTTTCCCTGAGGAAGAAGAAATTTTACCTGTGGACTGTAGCGTCAGATTCTGCCTGAGAGTTTAGAAACTAGAATCTTTTCTTCCCGATGGCCTGCTCTATGGATTTTGGACTTGCCTAGGCAGACTTCACAACCTTGTAAACCAATTTCTCATAGTAAATCTATTTATATCCATATATCTAAATATACATACACAGGTGCACACACATACACACACATATACTATTCAGTGGTTCTCAACTTTCCTAATGCCACGACACTTTAATACAGTTCCTCATGTCGTGGTGACCTCCAACCATAAAATTATTTTCATTGCTACTTCATAACTAATTTTGCCACTGTTATGAATTGTAATGTAAATATCTGATATGCAGGATGTGTTTTCTGAGCTGGCGACCCACAGGTTGAGAAACGCTGTAATTATATGTACTGTTCTGCTTCTCTGGTAGAACCCTGCCTATCACAATTACTATACCAGATATAATTACCTCTTTTCATTTACATCAGACTGTAAACACCATTAAAGCAGAAATGCTATCTGGTTCACCTTGACATTCCTAGTGCTTGGAATATAGTATGTGGTCAAAAAAATGTTGAATGAGCAAATGAATTTTCTACTGAGATAAAAGAAAATGGGAGATTTTCAAGATGAAAATCCTCAATACAGCTTTGTTCACTATGTAATTGAAGAAGGAAAGGGCTAAGAGCCTTCTAGATACTTCTAGTAAGTTCTTAGGAATGCCAAATAATAACACTTTATTCCTTAGGGAAATCATCCTTTTGATAAATCACTAGAGTATCCGTCAAGTTTTCAAAGTTGTTGCAAACACTGAAAACAGTAAGCCAATTCTAGGAGTTAGTAATTTCTATAGTAAAATAGAAGATTCAACAAAATATTACTTGTTCAGTGAAACATTATAGACGTTACCTTGTAGGTATTACAAATTTTCAAAAAAGAAGGTTCAACAAGATGGTGCTTTGTTGGTGCATCCTCCAGAGGGAACAAGAGCTGTGTCTTCACAGGATGAAAGGAACGGAAGGTGGATCTCGCCACTTAAGGTCTTTTATAGCCACTAATCCATTCATGGTTTCAATAAATTTAAAGAATTTTAAATTACTTAAAAGAAATGTAAATTTTAATGAATCAAGTGGCCCATAATTGCATATTTTAGAAGTCTGATTCCATTTTTAAATTCTAATGAAAACATGAAAATAGAGTTTCAACTGATTCAGCACGAATGATAGTATAATAACCTAATATGATAATTGCAAAAGAATGAATCAGAATCTTGGCTTCTATTAAAGAACAGACATTACCTTGTAGGTATTCCAAAATTAAAAAAAGAAGAAGAAAATCTGATGACAATACAAAATGACATCAAAACTTTAAAAATGCTAAAGATTGAACTTAAAAAAAAACCAACCCTCCCAAAGTCTGAAGGCTTATTATACCTATACAGTCTGGGAACTGATAAAGACACAAAGACACAAACATTTTCAGACCCTATCCCAAAGCAACTGAATCCGAATCACCAGGGGTCAGGTGTGAGTATTAACTCTTTACTGCTCCCCAGGTGATTCCCCTGTGAAGCCAATTCTGGGAAGTAATGCTAGTCCATACACCACATCTTTTTTTTCCATCATCTCATTGGCCAAGGTCAGCTTTCTGCAAGAAGCTGTGATTTCTTTCACCTATTAGCAAAATTTTGTTGGTTTCTTTGTTTATTAACTCCCTTAATTATGGTATTGAATCCAAGTGTATTAGTTTTATAGAGCCATGAAATTGAGTTTGAGAAAGAATGGAGAAGCAGCAACACAATATTTTTTTTCTCACCACATTGGATCTTTAGATCCTGCTTTGTTACATTAGCTATAAAAATGCAAATCTATATGTAACCTACATCACTGGCAAGATCAATCCTAGGATTCAGTTTTCTGAGAAGGTATTACAGCTCACTTGGATTGAGCCACAGCTAAAGATTTTTCCTACTGATAAATTTGACATAACAAAATTCTTGACTTAATGCTTTAGAAAAAAGTCTAATTAACAGTAAGCACCCTGTGCTTAGAATAAAGATCTAGTTCTCAAGATCCAAAGTTCAAATCTCAGTTCCACCACCACTGTTATTTAGAAAAGTTGATTCACTTTTCTACATCTAGATTTCTCATCAGTAAAATGAAAATATGATATCTCATATTGAATAATAATAGCTAATAGTCATTAGGTGCTATGCTAAATGGAAGGAAAGTGGGAAAACAAAAGGAAATGTTGATGATTATGCAATTACCATAGCTTTTAGTCATTGTAGGGACTAGCCTGATTATTACATCTCAGGAAGAAAAAAAAATATGGCTCTCGTAAGAAGTTTTTCTCAGAATTACATGAAAGGAAACACAAAATATGGATATCCTTGTTGCAAAAAATCAACAATATCAATATATTGATAACTATCTATCTGGAATCAAAGAAGGTATCTTCTGTCTGTGGCAGATTGTCTTTTCCAACAGTGGCTGCGATACTATTACCCATCCCACGTGATTTTTGAAAACTTTGACATTTTCCCGTCAAAAGATGGAGTTTATATTCCCTCCTCTTAATTCTGGATAGCTCGATTACTATACTATGAGATTTCTGTGGCTAGGTGGTAAAAGGCAGTACAGATTGCTTTCTCTGTCTCTCAGAATTCTTGCCCTTGGAATCCAAGTATCATTCTATGAGGAAACCCAGGTCATCCACCAGTAGGGATCCATGCAGAGAAAAACCAAGGTTTCTAGCCTTTGACAGCCAGATGACCTCCTAACTGACAGCACCACCCAGTTGAGTAAGCCATCTTGGAAATGGGTTTCCTAGCCCTCAAGCAAGTCATCCTGCTGATGCAGTGTGGAGCAGATTCAAGCCTTCCTTGCCAAATTGCAGATCTGCCCAATTTGCAGATTTCTGAGCTACATTAATGATTGCCTTTGATTTATTCCACTAAGTTGTAAAGTGGTATGTTATGTAGCAATAGATTACAGAATGTTGCCCAATTCTCCAGAACACGTATATGTTAATACTACATGTCTTTAATTACCCTATTGGAATGTTAGGATGGAGTAACTGGGCATTCAGTTCTACTGGAGAATATTACTCAGAGCAGTGAATAACTGCTTGAAAATTATGTAGTGGCTATCTTAGTGTTGTGTTACAACAAAATATCACAGACTGGGTAATTTATAAACAATACATTTTATGAAGCAACATGGGACAAGCACCATGTCTTCATAAGATGAGAGGGACATAAGGGGGACCCTCCACTGAAGTTCTTTCTCACAGGCACTAATCCACCAATACATCCCACGTGGCCGATTCACCTCCTAAAGGCCCCATTTCTTAATATGGATATTGGGGATTAAGTTTCAACATGAATTTTGGAGAGGTCATAAACAATTTAAACCATAGCGGTGGGTATATTGCTTAAGTTTGAAAAAAAAAACTTACATTGAAGGATGTTCATTACAGTGATATTTTTAATTGTAAAAAAACCCTAAAAAACCAAAAAGGAAGAAGGAAGGAGGTGAAAAATGAAACAACAAAGTGATTACTAATAGGTAATAAAAACAAATGAACCAGGGCAGTGCCTGTGGCTCAAAGGAGTAGGGTGCCAGCCTCACATACCAAGAGGTGGTGGGTTCAAACCTGGCCCCGGCAAAAACCTGCAAAAAAAGAACAACCCCCCCAAACTCCCAAACAAACCAAAACGTACATTCATATGTAGAATCTCACACAGGCACTGAAAAGAAGATAAAGATCTAAAGGTACTGACCTACTCTTCAAGGGGAAAAATACAAAACAGTGTGTATAGGATGACCCCATTTGTGTTAAAATGTATAACAGGTTCTCCATTTAAATAACTCTGTAAGGAGAAAGATTCTGGAAGAAGACACAAGACGCTGTTCACAGTGGTGCTGCAGGATATGGGAATGTGGAATTGAATTGGAAGAATTAGAGCTCATATTTATTTTTCTACTCTGTTTATACTTAAAAATTTCTTTTTAAAAATTTCTTAATTTGAATAAGGGTTTTATAATAAAAATGGTTTCAAATGCATCAAAATAATACAGACTACCTATGAAGTATCAGAAATACTTTTTTGAGTTTTCTTTAAAAAAGTATTTCTTACCTGAGGGGCATTTGTAGCTATTAGAGATGCATATTTGTGCATTACAGCTGTCACACATGGAGCTACTGATTCTAAGTGTTTGATGACAGGCAGCCATGGATTTCATCTGGAATGGTACAGTCCTTTTAGTGAAAATAAGCGGTTTGACCAAGGTCAAATTCCACCACAAGGATCTGAAAAACCATAAGTAAAAGTATAAAATAGCTTTAGCCTTTAATTTTCCCACAATAATGCTAAGTGTTCTATGGACATCATGTTTACCTACCTGGTTAAGAAGTAAAATACACAACAACTAGGACAATTACACATGTTAATAAAGGGGAACAGTATTAGGTAAGATCCCAAGGTCATTTACTTTATCCAACAACATTTCAGTATTCTAGCAGTTCACAGGCATATTACCTGGGCACGGGGTAAAATTATTCTGATTTTCTAAACACGTGTCAGCTAAGTGTTAGGTTAGGTGGCCAGGGCACAGGTACATAGTGGGGTACATAGCAGTAATAGAGAATGCCTCTTGGTATCTGTAAGTCAGATGGAAATACCATGTATAGTTGATTATTAGTAATATTATCAAACCACACATCTCAGTACAGATTTGATATTTTCTTGTTACTATGTTTCATGATAGGAAAATTTCTATTTGAGATTAAACTATCACTCTGAAGCAACTTACTTGCAAAATAAAAGGAGAAACAGGAAACATAATAATAATTCACCAATAACCAACAAAATAATACAGAAAGCCACAGTGCTCAGTTAGCAAATATTAAATCATAAAACGTCAAATTTTTAGTGTATCTAATCTGCCTGCTCTCTTCATCTCCCAGATCATGCGTTTATTTGATCAAGAAATCTATATTAAACTCCTGTGTGCCACATATTTAGCCTGCTGTTAAGGACAGAGAGATAAGGGATGCCCTCCTTGCCTGAGAGCTTTGATTCCCGTCATTAGTGTGGTTCATATCACATCAAGTTGTAAATATGTCTTGGGAAACGGCCTGGGTCTTACTCATGTGTGTTCTCTGCGTCTAGCATAGTTATCACTTATAATTGCTGTGTAAGTTTGAATGGTGATTTTCTTTCCAAAATATGGGTAAGGGAATAAAAAGAAAAATGAGAGCAAGAGAAAAAGAATCAGAATTTTTGAATTGAAGAAGGCACTGACATTTCCCGATGGCTTGTTACATACCAAACATCATGCTGGAGTTTTGTATGAGTTTGTGCCATTGTTGAATCTTTACCCCAATCCCGAGAGTGCTGAGTTCTTAGTTTTGAAGAGGATGAAGAGTGTACGGGCACTCCATACTATCTTTGCACCTGTTTCTGTAAATCTAAATGTATTTGAGAATAAAAAATAAATTTTATTATTTGTTTATTTTTATTTTATTTATTTATTTATTTATTTTTAAATAAAGTAAAAATAAGATGCCACAGAAGGCTTGGCTGCAGGGCTTGTTTGAGGGGAGTGTGGTGCTGGGAGCAAGGACCCTTGCTTGACTTGGGATTCATGAAATGTTGGCCTGTTAGCAAAGCTTACATAATGCTACCCTCGTCTGCACAGTGTTTTTCATTTTATGGAAGAGTTTCACACCCTTAAATTCATTTGACCCTCTCCATCAAGAGGAAGAAAAAGAGTTGTTTGATTTTTTTTCTTTTTGATTTGTTTGTAGATTCTGGTTATATAACCAAAATGCTTGTACCCCCATAAATGTTCCAAAATTTAAAAAAAAAAAAGAAAGAAAGAAGGGGGGCAGCACCTGTGGCTCAAAGGAGTAGGGCACCAGCCCCATATGCCAGAGGTGGTGGGTTCAAACTCAGCCCCACCCAAAAAACTGCAAAAAAAGAAAGAAAAAAAGAAAGAAAGAAGAAAAAGGGAAGAAAGACAGTGAAATACTTTAGTTGCTAGGGGACTAGGGTGAACTTCTTCCAGGACCTTAGGATAAAATAAGTAATCTCTCATATATCATGATTGAAATTAGTCATCTGTGGGATTCGAACCCAAGTGTCTCTGATACATTGGCCCCTGCTCTTCCTAGTCCTAGATGGTAGATGAAGTCATCTCTCCATATACACAGGGGATTGTTCCAGGAACCCTGCATATACTGAAATCTGAGCATGCTCAAGTCCCACAGTAGGCCACGCAGAAGCTGAGAATATGAAACATCGGCCCTCCTACGTGGGTTTCACATCCTGAGAATACTGTCTTTCTATCTGTGTTTGGATGAAAAAAAAAAATCTGTGTACGAGCAGACCCATGTGGTGCAAACCTGTGTTGTTCAGGGCCAAGTAACTGTACGGAGCCCTGACTTAGGCAGAAAGAGAACTTCCAGCAAAGATGCCACCTCTTCCTCTCCCTCCCCCTCATCACCTGTGTCCCTCACTCTGCAGGATTACTGCAGCATGGCATCCTTGAGTCCTGCCCTGTCCCATTCTCCCATCACATGCACGAGTGCAGTGGCAGTTTCACACGTTAACAACTGTAACTAGAATGGTTAGTTACAGTTTGCCGTTCTGCCATTTTCGTATCAACCTTTACATGAACATTGGGAGAAACACCAATGAACAATAATTACAAACCTCAAAAGACTATAATAAACAATCAGAAAATGGTGCACTTGATACCTGGGAGTTCTTATAATGGGGTTTCTATCATCGAGAAAAAGCCTAATGAGGGGAAAATCTGGGACAACGGTGACTTCTAGTCAATGTTCAAATCATTCCTCTTCCTCTGATTCCCAAAACCATTTGATGTCATAAGCCTAGAGACTCAAATTCTGAGTCTTTTGCCAAGTCATTATCCTTTAAAGGAGTGGGTGAGAAAACCGACTTTAACATTTTAATAAATAAAGCCCTCTAACAATTAATAAAGCCAGGGCACATAGCTTCATTTCATCTGACATTTACTGAATATCTACTAGAGATTTTACTTTTTTATTTCTAGTTGGTCTGGCCAAAGTTTTATCAATTTTATTTATTTTTTCAAAAAACCAACTCCTTGTTTCATTAATTTTCTGAATGATTCTTTTGTTTCCAATTTCATTAATCTCTGATTTAATTTTGGAGATTTATTTCTTCTGCTGGGTTTAGGCTTAGATTGTTCTTCTTTTTCCAATTCCATAAGATGGCTTGTGAGTTTGTGATGTGCTCTTTTTCTGTTTTTCAAATGTAGACTTCTAAAGTGATAAATTTCCTCTCAGGACTGCTTTTGCTGTATCCCACAGATTTTGGTAGCTTCTGTCTTCATTGTTGTACTCAAGGAAATTAATGATTTCCTTTTTTATTTCTTTCTGCACCCATCTGTTATTCAGCATAAGGTTGTTTAATTTCCATGTGTTTGTGAGGGGTTGAACATTTTTGTTGGAGTTGAATTCCACCTTTAATGCCTTGTGGTCTGAAAAGATGCAAGGTAAAATTTCAATTCTTTTGATTCTGTTGAGGTTTGTTTTGTGTCCTAGGATATGATCAATTTTTGAAGAATGTTCCATGAGGTGATGAGAAGCATGTATATTCTTTATTTTTAGGATGAAGGCTCAATATATGTCTATCAAGCACAGTTATTCTAGGGTCTCATTTAAGTCTCTTATATCTTTGTTTAATTTCTGTTTAGAGGATCTGTCTAGCTCTGTGAGAGGAGTGTTAAAGTTCCCTGTTATTATGGTGCTATAGGATTTCATATTACTCAGACTAAGTAAGGTCTGTTTCAAGAAACTGGGAGCATTTAAGTTGGGTGCATAAATATTTAAAATTGACATGTCTTCTTGTATTTTTCCCTTGCCCAATATGAAGTGACTATGTTCATCTTTTTGTTTGTTTGTTTGTTTGTTTTTGCAGTTTTTGGCCGTGTCCGGGTTTGAACCTGCCACCTCCCTTATATGGGGCTGGCACCCTACTCTTTTGAGCCACAGGCACCACCCCATGTTTGTCTTTTTGACTTTAGTTGTTTTAAATCTACACGTGTCTGAAAATAAGATTGCAACCCCTCTTCTCTTCTGGTCTACGTTTACCTGAAAAATTGTCTTCTTACCCTTGACGCTGAGGTTTAATTTGTCTTTTGAGACAAAGTGTGTTTCCTGCAAACAGCAAATGGATGGCTTGCTTTTTAAAATCCAATTAGCCAATCTGTGCCTCTTTAGTGGGGAGTTCAAGCCATTAACATTTATTGAAATACTTGAGAAGTGTGGTAGCGTCCTATTCATCTTATTTTGTGAAAGTCCATTGCTTAGTTTTGTCTTTTGCATCATTGTGAAAACTAGGTTCTGTCCTTTAATTTCTGGGTGCTTACTTTGCTGGTGGTCCCTTGTGATGGTCGATATGTAGAACAGGTTGAAGTATTTCCTATAGAGCTGGTCTTGTTGTGGCAAATTTCCTCAATGTTTACATATCAGTCAAAGATATGATTTCTCCATCAATTTTAAAGCTTAGCTTAGTGGGATATGGAATTCTGGGCTTTAAGTTGTTCTGTTTAAGTAGATTAAAGGTAGATGATCATTGTCTTCTGGATGAAAAGTTTCATTAGAGAAGTCTTTGGTCACCCTGATGGATTTGCTCCTATAGGTCAGTTGGTGCTTACTCCTGGCAGCTTGCAAAATTTTTTCTTTTGTCTTGACTTTGGACAGGTTCATCACAATGTGTCTTGGAGAAAGTCTGCAAAAGTTGAGGTGACCTGGGGTCCAATATCCCTCCGAAAGGAGTATGTCAGAATCTTTGTTGATATTTGGGAAATTTTCATTTATAATATTCTCTAGTATGGCTTCCATTCCCCTGGGGCATTCTTCTTCCCCTTCTGGGATACCTATAACTCATATGTTTGAATGCTTCATAAAGTCCCATAATTCTGTCAGTGAACATTCTGCTTTCTCGCTCTTCCTTTCTGCCTCTTTAACTATCTGAGTCATCTCAAGAGCTTTGTCCTCTACCTCTGAGATTCTTTCTTCTGCATGGTCTAATCTGTTGTTAATACTTTCTATTGCATCTTTAAGTTCTCTAATTGACTGCTTCAATTCCTTCAGCTCTGCTATATCCTTTCTATATCTTCATATCATTCATCTCTTATTTGATTCTTTTTTTGGATTTCATTTTGGTTATTTTCCACTTTCTCAGCAACTTCTTTCATTGTTTTCATCATCTGTATTTTAAATTGCTCTTCTGTCATTTCTAACATTTCCTTATAGGTGGAATCCTATGCAGTAGCTCCTTACAGTCCCTTGGGGGGATTGCTCTGGACTGGTTTTTGATGTTGCCAGGATTTTTGTGATTCTTCCTCATGAGTGTTTTCTTTTATCTTTCTTTTCTTTCCTTAACCTAATTTTTCTTTCATTTCCTCTAGCTCTTTAAGTTACTGTGCCTCTGGCCTAAGGTTTTGATAAGTCCTTTTGGTATAGGACCAGAAGGATGAGAAGATTGAAGAGCAAGAGGGGAAAAAAAGATTTAAAAAAGAAAGAAAAAAAGGCAAGGAGAGGAGGTGAGTAAAAGGGAGTGTTGACAAAAAGAAGAGAGGCTCAGAAAGAGGGATACAGGAGTAATGTAGGTGTATAGTAGGGTAATTTGACTCTATCTTAAAAACCCCCAACCTCTGGGGGTGCTGGGTTAGGTGGTTCCCTTGAGGTCAGCAACTCTTTGCTGGCCTGTTCAGACATAGTACCCCATCTCTACCAAGTAGAAAGGAAAGACAAAAATACTATAAACCAAACTAAACCAACCAAACAAAAAACCCCTACAGGATAAAATTGGGGGAAAAGCCAAATAATAGGGGCAAAGACACTAGCAAAAATGAAATTCTAATTGTTAAAGAAAGCAACAATGGAAAATTGTATTTAAACTAGAAAAATGAAAAAAAGAAAAGGAAAGAAAAAGAAAAAAGAGAAAAAAGAAAAAAAGAAAAATCTAGAGGGAAAAAGTTAAAGTTAAAAAAAAAACACTCAAAACAAAAAAAACAAAACAGTATATATATATATATATGTGTGTGTGTGTATTGTCTGGGCAACAGGTGATCTTCTGGGGTATGAGATGTTAATCATAATGCTGATATAGCTGTATGAGATGGAGACTGGAGGCCTCTGCTGATTTCTCAAACCCTTCAGGGTTGAGAGGCTAAATGTCTCCTCAACCTGCTTAAAAGACACTTTAAACTGTTCCTTGGCTAAGTAAAGGCTTTCCCGGGACAGTACTTGTTGCTGGGCTATCTCCTGAAGTGGCTGCACATTTATCTAATGTGCCCAAACCAGTCTCACTCTATACCCCTGAGGGCCGTGACTGCAATCTGCCAAACACTGAGATCTCTGCTGTATCCCAGTGTCTTGGTCTCCACCTTTGGGCTGCTCAGTCACTAGTTTACTTGCCCAAGATTTCCCATCCGATCCTTGCACTGTGACCCTGAGGGCAAAGGCTGCAGGGGCAGTTCTCCCACAGTGGCTGTGTAGGTGGCCCATAGCTGAACAATATTAGCTCCCTTCTGGCTCAACGGCTCAGTCCGGGACCCTAGACAATGCTCAAAATCATCCGCACTCTCCCCTAGGATCTTCCCAAGGAAGTTCAATTGAGCACCCAAGTCCAGAAAAAACAAAAGAAACAAAACAGCATTGCAGCCCAATTCATAATTTCTAAGTCATGGAAGAAGCCTAAGCCAAGCCAATCCATCCACCCACAAATGGATTAATAAATTGTGGTATGTGTATACCATGGAATATTATGCAGCCTTAAAGAAAGATGGAGACTTTACCTCTGTCATATTTACATGGATAAGAGCTGGAACATATTCTTCTTAGCAAAGTATCTCAAGAATGGAAGAAAAAGTATCCAATGTACTCAGCCCTACTATGAAGCTGATTTATAGCTTTCATATGAAGGCTATAACCCAACTATAGCACAAGAATATGGAGAAAGGGGTAAGGGAGGGGAGGAGTGGGGCAAGGTTGGGGTGGAGGGAGGGTAATTGATGGGGCCACACCTACGGTGCATCTTAGAAGGGTACAGGCGAAACTTACTAAATGCAGAATACAAATGTCTTCATACAATAACTAAGAAAATGCCATGAAGGCTATGTTAATCAGTTTGATGACAATATTTCAGATTGTATATGAAACCAGCACATTGTACCCCTTGATTGCCCTCATGTACACAGGTATGATTTAATAAAAAAAAAAAGAAAGAAAGAACGAAACAAAACAGCTGGCAGGTAAGGCCTTTCCTAATTACACTTTTGCTGTTGCTGTAGTTACAGCTGTGGGTGGCCTCCGACCAAACACACACACCCACCACTTGCCAATTCTTCACTGTTCTTAAACTCCTTACGGGGTCCAGAAGTCTCTCGCTGTCTCCCTGTATTCCCAAAGAGATGTTTCTGGGCAGATCCCACCAACCAGAGATGCCCGGAGTCTTCTCTCCCCAGTCTCACCGCACCCAGTTGCAAATAATCTGTTACTCGGTCACCATCTTGAACTCTCTCTCCCACAATTTAGTGTTTTATTTAACCCCCAAATGCCACGTATTTGACTTCTCTCTCCTCCTCTCTTCAGGATATCTGCAAACTGATGGGTTAAAATGTAGTCTTGAAGGAAAACAAAAAGAAGCAAAACCATGATCTTTGAATGTACTGCAAGGAATGTGATTCTCCCCTCCATGTGTGTTTATATGCAAACACTAACTTTTGTCTATAGCTCTTGAACTTCACCTTTGGCTCACATTAACAACCACCCAGTAGTTCTCATTTTTTAGACACAGTCTAGATAAGCAAAGGTACTTCACGAGGGTCTTTCCTACTAGGTTCAAAGTGGTGAGTTAGAGAATTAGAACAAGAGCTCAGAGCTTATGTTTTCTGGCCTATGTTAAGTTATACACACACATACACATATGCATGCACACACATGCACCAGCCACAGACATACATGTACTCACTCATAGGACTAGCATGTAGGCGAATGCTGCAGCAGCTTGATTATCATCTGTCCTCTAGCTTCCAGAAGCTCCATTTCTCCATCCAAGTTGAGCTGTGGGCTCAATCAAGGGCACTAAGTGAGGGGGAAGCCACCCTCAGCTACAGCATGACCCTGCAGGTACCTAGAAGGCTCGTGAGCGGGGGAATCCTCAGGCTGAGGCATCAGCTCTATCTCTCTCCACTTCAGGACTTAGAAGTACCAAAGCTGAGATTCCCACTGTCCTAGGCCCCTCTAGTTTCCCAGCAGTGGGTCAGTCAGTGCTAGTGACAGAGAGAAGAAGGATCTGTAAGGAACCTGGTGGGTGAAGACTTAATTCATCCCCCAGAAAATGAGGAAATTGCTGCAAACCAAAGAAAGTAAAAGGCTATTTCCATTCATAACTATGTTTCTCTTGAAAGCTTCCTAAAACCTTGCAATTCCTCTAACCAGCTTATTTTTTCTTTGTCTAACTTCATTTTTTCTAGCTTCAGAGTCAGCTCTGCCATCTCTTGGTGGGTCTTTTGGGAGTCTTTTTTTTTTCATTGTTTTTATTATTAAATCATAGCTGTGTACATGAGTGCAATCAATGGGTACAATGTGCTGGTTTCATATACAATCTGAAATATTTTCGTCAAACTGATTAATATAGCCTTCATGGCATTTTCTTAGTTATTGTATGAAGACATTTGTATTCTGCATTTAGTAAGGTTCACCTGTACCCTTCTCAGATGCACTGTAGGTGTGGCCCCACCAATTACCCTCCCATTCCTTTTGTATGTGAAATCCACACAACGAAAATTAAAGCTGAAAAGATCAGTTACTTAAGAGGACATTTGTCAGCATTGTCCTAAAAAAAAAGTCTGTGCATTTGCAGAGGACATAATGTTGCAGAAAGCACTGATCATTGATTCTACTTTTACAAGACTCTAGGAACAGAATTAGTAGAGCTTTTAATAGTGTCTATGATTTTCTTTATTGTCCAGACATCACTTAAAAGATTTTTGTTGTTCTTTGGTAGAAGTGCTTTCTTTTCTGGTGTGTGTGCTCACATGCACACTTGTGTGCCTTAAGATAGAACCTATCGTGTTCCTTGTAAGCATCCCCCATGCACTCAAATTAGGTAGGTTATTAAGTTGCCTCATCAATCTCCCTTTCTCAATAGCTTCAACTTTTAACCTTTGATTGGTGATCTGTTTTTTGTCTTGTTATTTACCCTCGTTTCTGGCTTATCTCCAGCTTATCCATATCTTTTCAGAAAATCTAAAACCAAAACAGTACATTTCACTCTAATGTGAACTTATCTGGCATCAACTGTAGCTGGAAGATTTCTTTCAAACCTTTTTGTCTTTGGGAAGCGGGAAGCACTCACTGGAATAATCGTGCTACTTTTTAATTTACGTTAACATGATAGACCAACTCACAGTCAATGGTAGTCATGATCTTCCATGATGCACTAGCCCCTGTATATCTAGTGAAATTTTTTTGAACAATTCTATGCTCCTGTATTTAAAGTCTATAAATATTTTGCAGTTGTCCATATTGGAGGAAAACTTCTGATTTATTCTTTTGATTCAATATTTTTCTCATATGGAAGTTGCTATGAATTAGTTTTCTGTCTTTCATCGTTTTTAATCTGCAACTCAATGTAAGCATAAATCATCAATATTATCACCCAAATTATGGCAAGTATTTCAACATACAATAGAACCTCTATAAATTGATCTCCCAAAGAACTGTAACAAATTGGTCAACATACAGAGCTGGTCAACATACAGAGGTGGTCAACATAAGGAACTTCCATTGGTGCATGTCCAGTCCATGAAAATTTGGTCAACTTAAGGAGGTGGTCAACTATGAAGGTTCTACTGTATATGATTAGAGCTTCCTATTTCTCCTTGGGTGGTTCACTAGTTAGATAAGAGCCATAACAGCCTCAATGCCTATGAAAATAAAGATAGTAACAGTTAGTTAGCACCCTGGCTAAAAATTGTGTATTAGCACCCAAGTTGTCACCTGGTACACAATTAAAGTCCTTTTGAAGGCCAGTTATATACAATTAGCTGAATTGATAAACACAGAGTGTTGCTTTCTAGCACATAGCAAGCACTTTCTGAGTGTTCCTCATCATTGATATCTTCATACAATCATTTAATTAGTTGTTACACTTGTAGGGATGTTGGTGCTACTAGTGCTACTTACTAGTACTATTACCATAGTTTCTAGGATTTTATTTTATCAAGTTATTTTTAAATTTATTGAAAGACACTCCTCCAAAGTCCACTTTGTAAGAATTTGATAGATAATTTCTCTACATTTTTTTAGGGAAGATCCAATCAGTTAGAAGAATCATGCAGCATTGTGACTAAGGCTCACTTTAAATTCTTGGCTAATCATTACCTGGAACAAATTTGTAAGAAAGGAGTCTGCCCTAATTCTATTTCAATTTTGTATTTTAGCAGTGTTTTCCAATGTTCCAAAGAAAAGTTGACTCATTAATAGCTTATAGAAGTGGCTTTTATAGAACACTACAATCTGATAGAAATATAAGCCACAAATCCAAGTCATTTTGTAATTTTGAATTTCCTAGTAGGCACATTACAATAGTAAAAAGAGGGTGGGGCCTGTGGCTCAAAGGAGTAGGGTGCTGGCCCCAAATGCCAAAGGTGGTTGGTTCAAACCCAGGTCTGGCCAAAAACTGCAAAAAAAAAAAATTAAAGAAAAAAAAATAAAAAAATAATAAAAAGAAACATATTAAATTTATTTTATCAATATAGTGTATTTAACTCCCATATCTATTACATTGTCATTTCAATACCTGAGTAATATAAAATATTAGTGAAACATTTTACATTCTCGTTTTCATACCAAAATTTCAAAATCTGGTATAAATTGTTCACTTAAAACACATCTCAATTTGGACTTGCCAAATTTCAAATGCCTACTAGCCATATGTAGCTGTTGGCTATTATGTTGGACAGTGCATGTCCAGAAGATAAAATAAGGATTCTTCATTAGCCATGGACATTATCCCAGTGATCCTGACCCAGAGGAACTTGGGCATACTAACTAAACATTCTTTTGCTCTTGGTTGTTTGGTTTGAGAGTTTATTCATTTCCCTTTATGTTTTAAACATGGTGGTGAGAATTGGGCACAGTGAGGTCTTACCATAATAATATCTTCTGTATTTTGTCTTTCACCTAAACCTAGATTCTGCCTCTATGATCTAAAAGGCAATAAAAAAAAATGAGATCAGTATTTTAAAAATCTCTGACCTTGTCTCTCTTAACCCATCTCTACTTTATTTTATTTTTATTTCTTTTGGCCGGGGCCGGGCTTGAACCCTATCTCCACTTTAAAGTGCATGATGGTCTGTCGTGTCCTACGATATCCTGTTACACCAATGATTTCAAAGACAACCCTCTTGCCTCTCTTGCTAGCTAACCATTAACCTTAAGATTCAGCCAAAGCATTGCCGATGAGTTATGCTTTTCTTTTTGTTTTTGCCCTTACTTCTATTTCACCTTCGCTAGTTTCTCAGTTCTGTGCTGAAATTCATTTCATGCTACTTCCCTGTTCCAACTTTGAATCAATATGTACTCCAGGCACTATCTCACTGGAGCTCTGGAGGAGACCGCTCCCTTGTGACTGTCTTCAGAAAGCATGGCAGCTTTAGGGTGTCAGGGAACTCACCAGGAATAAGGAGAAATGAAGCTACAAAGCAGACAGTAGGAGAAAGAAAATAGCAATGCTCAGTGATTGGGCAAATATGCCTGTCAAAAGGAACCTGAAGTGGAGGGAATTGTCAGTGAAGGAAGCTGCCACCCCATATTCATGGCCTCAGTGCATTGCCAAGGGACTTAGGGAACCAGCCAAGCCTCACATAATTGAGTGAAATGACAATCAGCTCTGGTACTAAAACAGAGATGATTTTTATAAATAGGGTTGATAGCAGGATTTTCCAGCTTCTGATTGCTATCTGGCTAGGGTTCCACCCTTAGAAAAATTCTGCCCTTCGCGTGCCAAATTCAGAGGATGATTTTGCCCAAGTCGTTACCACCATATTTTCTGAATCTCTTAAAATAGAATTGAATCGTAATTTAGAAAAACATGCAAAAATGGATGGGCATATAGGATGAGGCCAGGTTTGTGAGATACATTTGTCCCATGAATAAATCCCTTCTCTTAATTCCAAAAATGTTACTAAAACACAGCTTTTGACATTGCACCAAAAATGGGCTCCTTTCCATAGAATTTTGCTTTGGGAATATGGAAATATTAAATGCTTCTTAACTCTTTCCGTTTGGTGCTACCAAAAAGAAAACCCTGATCTCTCTCCCTCCTTCTCTTTGTCCCTCCCTCTCTTAAGCCTAGCATCTTTGCATCAACACTACATAGCTGAAACTTGAGCAGAAAGATTACACATGGAATTTGTTCACAGCCTGTGAGAATGACCTGAAAGGGTCAGCACGTTTTCCAGCTCACGGATGAAGACAGGTCAAAGGCTTAGAAATAAGTTATCTCAGTGACTCAAAGCGGCCTCTGAAGGAACATCTCTGAGGCAAACAGCCTACATCCCTGGGCAGACTGGATCCCAGGACTGAATTTCAGTGTGTAGTCAGATACTTTTCAGGGCTCAGCAGGCATGCAGGAAGAAGTGCCAGCTCCAGCAGCACTGCCGCTGTCACGCCTTGGGTCGGTGCTGTGCTTCATCCATGCACCACGGGCCTTCTCAGATCCTTGTGTGAGCAAAGTGAGTGCAGGCCTGGTTGTGGTTTCAAATTCAAATCACCCAAGTGTCTGTCTCTGCCAGGCACTCTGGGAATCATCCCAACCTAGAATACCTGGCACCGTCCTCCCTGTGAAGTACAGGATGATACTGCAACCCTTACTCTACAGAGAAGAAAATCAGGGAGAAGAGCAGTCCAGGACACAGCCAGGGTTTGCACATGGATCTTTTGATTCTAAGCTAGAACTCCTTCTATTTGAGCACCACAATTGTTAGGATTTGTCCATTGACCAAAAGGAGAATACAGATGTTTGGGGTCAGCTCACCAAGAAAGAGTGCATTGGGCAGCCCCCCTCAACCGTGGAAGCAGCTTCCTCCCACTGATTTCTTTTTTGGTCCTTCCTTCATTTCTGCTTCTTACGTGGTCCCATGTTCCACCTTTCTAGATGGCCGTTCACTTGTCATTTCTTCCTCACACTCTTTCATCTCTACTCTAAACAGATCTCATGTGTCAAGGGATCCTTTATTTGTCTGACACTAGGTTAGGCAGGCAGCGATAAAAAAGAAAAAGAATAGGGCACACTGCCACTATCAAAAGAATACTGGTGACAGACATGTACCCACAACTAGAATGGGAATCCATGTGTGAGAAATGCTCCAGTGTGTGTTTTGCTCCAAGAGCCCAGGAGAAGGACCCGGCAGATGATGGCTTCCATCTTCCCCACCTCCTCCAAGTCCATCTTCTGGCCTCATCTGCTGTTTTTCCACTGAGAAGTTCAGCAAAACAAAACAGTGGGTGGGTTTTTAAAAAAATAGCCAAAAGCATGCTCATGGATAAAACCAACCTGAACAAATGGTCAAGATAAGCACATCTTGCTCCTCCTCTGTGACAGGGATGCAAAGCTTAGTTTAGATCTAACTCAACTAAACATTTTGGGGAGAGCAGAGGGGCTGTGACAAGCCCAGTTTCCATAGCTTCAAAGGAGCAGAAACCCAGACCTCAGGTTCTCGGCCCCTGTTCATTTTGTAATTAAATGAAGACATGTGTGGTTTCCATGGCAGTGGAACCATGGAAGCTTTATGGCCTCTCAGAGCACTAGCTGACCCAAATCCCCTCACTTTTTCAAGATGAGTTCATGGTGCTTATAGAGACACTCCAGAAAATCAAGTGATATTGTGAATTCCAGACCCTTTTTTTGAATCTCCAGAATTTGACATAAGACAACTGCCTCTGGTTTAATGAAAACTGCATCTATGATTTCTGTCTCCTTGGGTCAGGTCACCAATAGCTAGAGAACCTTCAGTCCTGCTATAAACACTTAGGGAAAATGGTAGAGTCTGTGACAATGGTGGCAGAAAATACTTTGTGATTTTGTGGCTGCCTCCATCACACCAGTGTTTCCTTGTGGCTGACACGAGGCAGGCCCTGAATACTCACTGGTCCCCTCCTATGTGGTGAGCAGCCGCGGGCCCCCTGCATTGCATACTGAAAACTCTTCCAGCGCCCAACTCAGTGACAAAGCCCCCAGCCCTCTTTAGAATGAAGACCCTACTCCCCTGCTGCTGGGAAAGCTGCCCCATGGAATGACTGATTGATAAAGTCTGTGAAGACTCAGCCCCTGAGCCCAAGTCAGACCAGCTCCAAAGGGGCATCGTGTGGGGGCGGATGAGGTTTTTGTTGAGACTGCCTCATGGTTCAGCCTCACCCTCTGTCCCCTGCCTCCCACAGGGGTGGATCCTGATAGCACCCCTGGTAAATGTCTTCCCTGCAATCTTCTCTCAGTCTGCTCCTCAGGGAACTTGACCTGTGACACATCCTCAGGTCTGTAGGTGGTCCAGGTCAGGAGTATCACCTCAGAGAGAGCACAGTCTAGGCAGTGATCTAGAAAATGACCAACAGGGACCCAGAACTGTTCTTGGCTCCTGGAATATAGGTTTAGTTTTGTAGCGAGCATATGTCTGATGGATGACAGCACTTTCATTCCCTTCCAGTAGCAAATTTGCATGAATATGGATGTTCACATTTGCCATCTAACCTTGGTAATGACTGACTCCCATACTCACATGTCACCCAGGATTCCCATACTTACATGTCACCTCTACCAGGAGGAGTCTCTGGGTTTCTCTCCTCTTCCTCAGTCAGAAGCAACCGTTCCATCTCTGAACTCATTTGCTGTCAGTGTTTGGTGCTTGTGTCTTTATCATTTATCTCACAAGTATCTGTTGAATACATGCCCTGTGCCATTCCCAGTGCCAGTGATGCAGAGAGGGAAGGCACAGCCCCTGGAGCTCTCGGTCTGAACAAGAGATAAGCAAACATGATACTAGAGTGTACTGAGGTTGGCGGGAAGAGAGAGGTAGGTGTGAGGTATACTTAGAAGGGTTATCCAACCTGGCCTGGGGCCAAAGGGATTGTGCCAGCAATGAGGGGTGACCAGGGTGACAGACAGCAGGCTGAGCCTTGGAGGACTGCTAGATATTAGCCACGTGTTTTAGTTTCCTATGGCTGCTGTGACAAATTACTACAAACTCTGTGGCTTAAATAATATGAGTTATTTTTCATGGTCAGACATCTGAAATCAGTTTTACTAGGCTAAAGTCAAGACATTAGCAGGGCTGGTTTCTTCTGGAGGTTCTAGGCTAGAATCCATTTCCTTGCCTCTCTAGAGGACACTTCCATGGTGGCTCTGTGGCTTCTTCCTCCCTTGTCACAGCCAGTGGTGTGGCATCTTCTCTCCTCTCTGATCTCCCCCACTGTCCTTGACCCTTTCTCTCTTTACTCTTATAAGGATCTCGATGACACTGGACCCATTTGGATATCCCCCCTACACAAAGATTCTTAAATTAATTACATGTGCACTGTCTCTTTTGCCATATAACACAACATAATTACAGGTTCCAGGGATTAGGAAGGGGACAGTTCTGGCAAGGGTCGGGGGGTCCAACTTCCCACACCAACAGCTACATCTAAGGTAGCATTCCAGGCAGAGGAATGGATATGTGCAAAGGCGGGGAGGCAGGGCCCATTGTTATTTGGGCTGAAGATAGTTCAAAAGAGGAGGTCAAGGAATCAAGCTGGACAGAGAGACAAGAGCTGGTGTATTTAGGACATTGGCTTTTGAACTTGAATCATAGTTATTTATATACTTGTCTTATCTCTCTATTTTCTCATGAGGGTCTGAGGCCAGGATCTGGGTCATTGCCTTCTTGATGCTGTCACAGTTCTGGCTCAGTGATGGGCACATGGCAAGTCCTCAGCACACTGTATGGCATCAAAATGCCATCTTTGCCCTGCTATGACACTGTGGAGACAGAATGAGCCAAGCAGAAGTGCCTGATTCTGGCCAGTGTGCTCCTGGCCATCTTCACCTTGGCAGTATGATTGGTCTTCTTGCAGCTCAGTGAGCAGGGATGGTTTATGAGCCAGTGGCATTTGGGGACACCAGCTAGAGAAGGTTACATACAGACTGGAAAAATGATCATTGCTGAAACTGGAGGTGGGTTCAGGAAGATTCACTGTACTCTTCTTTTTACTGAATATTTTCATAATATAAATTTTTTGAAAGGCTACATGAGCAGAGATGAGCCACACTGAGCATCATAGAAAACACAACAGGTGCCGAAAGTGGAGGGAAGCCCAGGGGAATCACTGGGACCGGACTGGGGTTTGAGAGGACAAGAGCCGTGAAAAGATCTCTCATCTGTAACTAGTGAGAGAATGTCTGTAAACATTTGTTGTAAACTGTAAAGCTCTGCATTCGCGTGGGGATTATTCCACAATTATTAATACAAACATCCTTCTTTCAGGAATTAGGCTGTTTTCCAATTTCTCTCGTGTAATAAATAACATGAATGTTCTTCCCTTCTGGGAATCGTGGGCCCACCTCAGGCTTCCCAGTGCGACTCCCCTCTCACACCCTTGGTATAATGGTGTTGGGTTTCTTCCCTCTCTGCCCTTGCCCAACAGACACTGAAGGACGCCAGTGACAACGCACGCAAGGACTTCCACCGTGAGGCCGAGCTGCTGACCAACCTCCAGCACGAGCACATTGTCAAGTTCTACGGTGTCTGCGTGGAGGGCGACCCGCTCATCATGGTCTTTGAGTACATGAAGCATGGGGACCTCAACAAGTTCCTCAGGTACAATGAGACAGCGAGGGGCTGGGGGACGTGGGCTGGCGTAAGGGGCAGGACTTCAGGACTCCGACAGCCTATAGGTAAGGACAGGGAGTTCCCGGGAAGGCTGAAGGGGTGCCCAGATCTTTCTCTGGAGTAGTCTTCCCTGGGAACCACAATAACGCATGCAAGGAAAGGAACAAAGGAAAAGAGAGGGCCACAGGATTGCTTTTTTCCCCTAGTTGATGAACTCTACACAATATGATGTACTGATTCAACTCGGTTCATCCTGAATTTATGGAGCATTTGTTCTATGAACCGTTATGTGACATGTGCATTTGAGATGGGACCTTAGAGGGTCTGTGGGAGGTTGCCAGGTGGGCAAGAGAAGAATGTTATTTAAGGCTAAGGAAACAGTGAGAACTAAGGGACCCAGGTGTCACAGTGGAAGTGCAGTCAGGTGAGAGTGAAGAGTCTGGGGCTTCCAGACTGTGAAATGAATGGGGAGTAGGGGGGAAGTACAAAGTGGAAACATCTCTGGAGGAGTCAAGGCTGGAAGGGGAGATGCTTGGACTTCATTCTGAGGGTGAAAAGAATAACCATGGTGTCAGTAGTTCTGAGGAACTACGGTGGAGTGATCTGAATTCAAAGAAGCAAATCTCCTGAAGGAAGGGGGTGAAACCACATACGTAGGACAGTGGCTGGTGCTGAGCCCCTGAGGGCATGAAAAGATGGACAGCTTCACCTTGAGGGTTTCATGGTGAGCAGGGTCTTTAGAAGAACGCAAGGCAAAGGAGAGAAAATGTTGACCTTAAAAGTGAGTCATCGGGCTATTAAATAGGGTTGGTGTCACTGGGAATTCTAGCACTGGCAGATCAGGTTTTAGTTCAGCTCACCCCAGGGTGGAGGGTCCAGGGAGCTGGGAACAGCTACAGGATAGAGCAAGTGAGCAACGGCACAGAGTGAGCATAACTGGGGAGGAAAGGTCAAATTGCTTTGGAAACCTGAGGCTAACTCACACAGTACGAGGGTTTGTGTGCATGACTCTTGAGGAGACAGTGTGGTATGACAAATAACAGCAGGGATTTTGATCTCCAGACAGAGAATCAGAAGTTGAATCTCAGCTCTGGCATTCAGTAGCTGAGTCACACAGGTTTCTTAGTTGTTCTGATGAGTTGTTCTGATGAGCCGGCAGGGTAAGCATGAGGACTGAACTGGAATAAGGATAGAAAGCACTTGACGTAGGAGCAAATAGGAAGTTTTCAATGAGCAGATGCTTGAATTCCTCCAGGAATGATTTCCACTGGCAAAGCAGCTGCCTCGGTAAGAGAAATCACAAGGAGGGCTGCGTTTGATGAGACAGGGAAGTTAATGGTAGAGCCCATAGAGAAGGTTCTCATCCTGCATCTGCCGTCTACCAGGGGAGGGAAGGATGCACTGAGCCAGGTACTCCTGGGTGAAGGAAACCCAGGGATGCTTTTATTTGCATTAAGCAGGGGCACAATTGGAAGTGGCGCGTGTAAGGCTGTAAACCTAAAGAGTAAGAGGTCCTGAGTTCAGGAGACCTGAGTTCTTCCAGGAAGGACCTGGGTGCTTCTTTCTATTAGACATCAGCTGTGCTTGTCCCTTAAATAAGTCCCCAGCCTGAGTCACTTCAGTTCTTAGATGGGTCTGAGATAGATCCATTTTAGCTCTTGTCTGGGTCTAACATGCTATTTTCTTTACAGTTTAGCTGACCCTCATTTTTGAGAGATTAGCAGATGTGCTGCCTGTGATATGTGTATCTTGGTAGGTAATAATTCCTAGGAGAAACAGGAAAGGCGTTGGAGGCAGAATGATTCCTGCCCTTGTTGGACTCTGTTTTCTTACCTGTAAAAAGAGTATAATTTAATCCATGGCAGGGACTAGTGGGAGCACTGTTGGATTGGTCAGGAATCAATAAATGTTGTCCCCACAACCCTTCATCTCTGCCACATTTTCCTCCTCATTTTGGTCATGAGTTCCAAAATCCTGGGAAAGTGATACCTTGTGAGTTATGGCGACACCTAGATGTCTCTGTCTTCCTCTTGTTTCCATGGACAATGAGGAGAGCTTTGCACAAAAGCCAGCCCTAGTGAGCTTCATGTGTCTGCTGGAAGATTGGGACACTGTGCTGTTTAAGCAATCAGTCAGTCACTACGAGAACAGTGGAAGGGAGAGAGTGTACTGCTGTTTTTAGAAATGTCATCACATGGTTAGTGCCATCTGGATCATTTCTACCCTCTCTAGCCTCATGGATACATGTGCAATTTCGTTCTCCTTTGCTGGGGTGGGTCCCCATTCTCTGCCTCTCCTGTGACCATGTGGGTGAAGGGATATGAAGCCGATCTGCAGTCTTCCCAGCCAATCCTAGTGCGTTATCTTATGTCAGCCGAGACCTTCTTATAGGTGATAGGTCAGGGGACAATGGCAGCTGTTGCACATTGTCTTGTCAGATCTCACATGACAAGGAAGAAAAGAAGCTGAATTTGGTTGAGGTCTAGCTGCTTCTAAGAGAAATATTTTCCTATGCCCCAGGCTACCTCCCTAATTCAAAATGTTGCTTTTTCCAAACTGTAGCATAATAAATTCAGTTATACTCACCTGGATATAATTAAATGCTGCTGTGAGCGTGTGTGTGTGTGTGTGTGTGTGTGTGTGTGTGTGTGTGTGTGTGTGTGTTCCTTCACTTGCTTACTCGGTCAGCCTCTCCCAGCTCCCCCTCCTGCCTTCCAGAAGGAGCAGGCACCTGGTTCTCCCTTGGCGTCCTGGATGGGGCGTGGAGCGATTGGAAACTTTCCCTGCTTGAATTCAGGATCTACTAAGTCTGGGAACAAGAGGTTTGCCATCCCAGGAGTCAGGTTCTCAGGTGTGCTCACATGCTGCTAAGATCAGCTGCCCTCTTTCTGGAAAGGAACCAGGAAATTAGCTTTATGAAAAGTTCCCAACTATTACTGGCACTGCCCTGTAAAGACAGATTTCTTCTCTTTTTAACCACCCTTTTTATTCATCCAAAAGCCATATATTGAGCACATGAGGCCAGGCCTTCTGCTAGTTGCGTTGGGAAATGCGTAAAACATAGCCCTTCCTTGCTTGCAAGGGGTTTATAATTTTTTTCCCTTCGAATCTTTCCAGAGTCCCCTTCTAAAAAGGGGAAAGGTAGATGAATAGTTTTTTTTAGCAATTATGGTTAATATTTATGGAGCCTTTCTAAGCATTTTAAGCTTGTTGAAACCTAATAAGCTAATATTATTGGCCATTTGCACTGGCTTCTAACATTGCTTCTATTGGAGTCTTTGCCAGAGAAGTCTAGTTTGCTGGGGATGAAATAAGGCTGTGAGTAATCAATAATTCGGACTATATCTATGAAGATTGAATTCTGACCCAGATTCTTTGGGTCCTTATTTCAGTTTTCCTTTGTTCACATGAACCCTTAGCTCCTTCTCCTGGTGTTGAGATCACAGTAGAGTTAGTAGACAAGTGAAAACACCCTCACTTTCCCAGCCCCTTAGTGCTAGAAGGGCCAGCACTAAGAGTCCCGAAGAGTCCTGTTACAGGCCAGTTGCACAAAGGAACATACAGAGGCTAACTTGTGTTTTCATGTCATCTCGCCATTCCTCTTTTTAAAAAGAAGCTTTGTTTGCAAAGCCTTTCTCACTGGCTTTCCTGTGAAAGGCCATGGAGCACTATGCAAGGAGAATCTCAATCCATCCTCACACCAGAGCCCATAGCTAGATGCAGTTAGTATCTCCATTTTACATAACAAATAAACAAGCCCAGAGAGGCTATGTAATTCACCTGAGGTCACACAGCTAGTGTGTTAGGACAGGTTCCAAATCCAGTGCAGATACCCGAGAGCTTTGGTCACTATACTACAGATTTCTTAACTCTGATAAGAGATTTTGAGCTGAAGAAAACCCCAAAGCATCTCTTTAGTATTGTTTCCCAATGCAATGAAGGGCGGTCGGGAACTATGGTTTGAGTAGAGCTGAAATGTGCTAGGACCAGCCTTGTACAAAAAGAGGAAGCTCTGGGCGGTGCCTGTGGCTCAAGGAGCTGGCCCCATATACCGGAGGTAGTGGGTATATTCAAACCAGTCCCCGGCCAAAAACTGCAAAGGAAAAAAAAGAGGAAACTCCTCTCTAAGGGATGATCAAATCCAGATAGTTAGAAGGGACCTAGGAAGTCACCCAGCATAATGTCCTTTTGCATTTTTGATCGATGAAGAAACTGCAGATTGGAAAAGGGAGTATGCTCCTGTCTTTGTCCAATGCTCAGTCCCTGAAAATACAAAAATGGAAAGTCTGTGACACAATGTTTTAAAATCAAAGAAAAAGAGAATCACTGTGGGCTTAGCCATTATGGAAGATGAATAGTTCATGAGGGGGCACAGGGCAAAATATATAACGTCTGTTCTTGGATAGCTCTGATTTTCCCGCTTTCGATACTCGGACAGGTCTAGAACCCTGCAGGTGAGGTCACCCATTTAAAAATGTATTAATAGTAAAATCTTCCATATTTATCCCAAGTGTTACCAAATGTTCTGAAGGAGATTATCTCCTCTGCTCTTTGCCTGCGCCCGGAGAAGCTGCCTCCGAGTGCCTTTGTTCCTTGCCCTGCAGCGCCCCCTCAGGCCACCGGGGAACTGACCCCAATCTTAGCTCAAAGTGCAGGATGCCAGAGCAGGGACTGCTGAGCTATCCTAGGACTGGGACCATCCCCTCCCAGAAGCTAGTGTTAAAGATATCCTAAGTCATCCATAGCTGGAGAAAGACCAAGTGTATAAGATAGAAGAAAAAAAAATACCATACCCCCATAGTGTAAAAATCAAAATTTTGCCCCAGGGCGGGGGATAGGGGGAAGGGTCAGTTCAGAAGAGCTCCCCTGTATGTTGGCCAGTACATGTGCCGAGCTGGAGGTGGGCATGAATGTCCAGGCTGAGAATGTCCAGAGTCTCTGGTGAACTGGGCTCGAGTGCATCAAGGGCACCTTGAAAAACCTGCCTGGCTACAGGTCAGGGGATGGGGGAGACCATGAGCTGTGCTGGTGGGGACACTCTGCAGGGTCAGCTCTGAGGGGTGCTGGCTGCAGGGACTATGCCCATCCCTCCGGGAGAGCCCTCTGTGCCCAGCGTTTTGCTGTGTTTGTGTTTTGCTTTAGCTACTTGCTGCTTCTCATGGTCAGGGACTCTGGTCAGCGACTGACCCCAGCATAGTTCTGGAGCCTCTAAAACACCAACCTGCCTGTGTTTGGGGGGCATTCAGGCTGATGGGGCCCTGGGAATTCCAGACTCTCTGGGAAAGGAAGCAGCCTGGCTCCTCTTGGGATTTTAGGGGTAACGGTACAGGTTAAGTGAAGCATCTCTGTCTCCTCTTTCTGCTCAGTCGGGCAGTGTCCTTTGGCACCAGTGGCTGATGGGGGCAGAGGGCCCCCGAGTCAAAGAGCTGCGGCCTCAGCTATGCCTTCCTGGTCTCTCCCTAGGGCACACGGACCCGACGCCGTGCTGATGGCGGAAGGCAACCCACCGACGGAGCTGACGCAGTCGCAGATGCTGCACATAGCCCAGCAGATCGCCGCAGGCATGGTCTACCTGGCGTCCCAGCACTTTGTGCACCGTGACCTCGCCACCCGGAACTGCCTGGTCGGGGAGAACCTGCTGGTGAAGATCGGGGACTTTGGGATGTCCCGGGACGTATATAGCACTGACTACTATAGGGTGAGTAGCTGTGCAGGCGAGGAGAGCTCAGGGCCCTCCTTCCCTGAGGTCTCCACTGCATTCGTTTGCCAGGGTCTCCGTAACAATAGATCACACACTAGCTGGCATACAGATGGAAATTTGCTCCTCACAGCTCTGGAGGCGGGTTGTCCAAGATCAAGATGCCTGCAGGTCTGCTGCCTTCTCAGGTCTCTCTCTATGGCTTGCAGCTGGGTTCCTTCTCACTGAGGCCTCACCCCGCCTCGTTCCTCATGTGTGCTTGTGCCCCTAAGATCCCTCTGCAGGTCTTTTTCCTTTTGTGAGGACTCCAGTCAGGCTGGACTTGGGCGTCCCCAACCATCTCATTTTAATTTAATTGTCTATTTAAAGTCCTTTCTCCAGGGTGCGATGGCTCAGGCCTGTAATCACTCTGGAAAGCTGAGGAGGGTGGATTGCTTGAGCTCAGGAGCCTGAGCAAGAGCAAAACCTTGTCTCTAAGTAAAAATAGAAAAACTAGCCGTGTGTGTGTGGTGGGCTCCTGTAGTTCCAGCTACTTGGAAGGCTGAGGCAAGAGGATTGCTCAAGCCCTAGAGTTTGTGGTTGCTGTGAGCTACAACACCATAGCACTCTACCCAGGGTGACAGAGTGAGACTCGGCCTCAGAAAATAAAGAAAGGAAGGAAAGGAGGGAGGGAGAGAGGGAGAGAGAGAGAGGAAGAAAGAAGAGAAAGAAGGAAAGTAATAGAGAATCAGTTTCAAAATAAATAAATAAGTGAATAAATAAAATACAGTTCTTTTTCCAAATACAGTCACATTCTGAGGTTCTGAGGGCAAGGTCTTCAGCATATGAATTTGGGCGGGACACAATTTAGCCCGTAATACCCCATCTTGGTCTTTCCATGGCACTCCAGAATGGTGTGTGACATTTCCAAGAGAAAAGCTCTCAGTGTGAGAATCCTTCCAGGGGAATCTGGGGACTTGGGGAAGTTCCTGGTGGGCATGAGGTTAAAGGATTTTGAGGTCTGGATTTGATGCTGTGAAATTATGCCTGAAGCCTTTGCTTGAGATTTTGAACTAAAGATAATTCATCTCCATAAATAGTAACACAGCAGACCTTGGAACATCCCCCACGGAACCATCTTGGCTGAAAGCAGTTTAGCCAGTGGGTTTCTTTGTTCGATGTGAGATGGTCTGCCCCACCTATCCCTGAATGGCCCCATGCAGCTGCCCTGAAACCTCTGAGGGGTAGGTTATAGGCACTAACTCAGATAATTCAAATCCACTGATCAGCTGGAACTTGCCCCCTGAGTATGTTAGATGTGTTAGCTGAGATCTCAGAACTTGGGTATGAGAGAAAAGGGACATTTCTGGAAACCCTGAAGTCATGATATTTAGAGTGAAGATTTGGGGGGTGTTCTGCCACTTCATACCCTCAATTGGATGTTCTTGTTTATGTTGTTTGATTTTCAAGAAGAGAGGTCTAGGCAGGACAGGAGTAAACACGCTGGCTGTGTGTAACCTAAGAGAATAAAGCATAGAACTTGACTACCTTCTATTATCAGGTAGAGGTGGTGAAAATGATGTCTTGCTCTTCTCATTATTTATTATTTTTGAAGAGGAATTGCTCAACTTGTTTCCTATGCCCCTTCCTCAGCCTCACTTGCCTCTGATGCCTCTGCAATTGAGTGGCGCCTGCTGCGCTACAGTTAGCCTAAGAAATCGAGTCCATTACCTTGCTGTGTTGTCTTCTGGTGATTGTTTTGCGGTGTTTCTTCTTTTGTCACCTTGATAAGCATTGCTCACATTTTGCATGGCGAGAAAGAAGAGAGCCCAAATTGAAAAGAATTCTCCTGGGTGTATTTGCAGGAAATGTGGGCATAGTCTTAACTTCAAGTGTTCAAAATGTAGCTTAAAAGCAATGACTAGTTTGTTCCAGATATCTCCAACATGGGGGAGATGTTACCTACCAACAGCTGTGTCTCCTCTGTTTCCTTGATGGAAGGTGGGGGTGGGGGTGTCTCCCGGTTTCAGGAGACAGAGAAACACGTGGGTGATTCTCCAAGGAAAAGCTTTGCAGATCTTGATGAGCCTCTAAGGCAGTGGTTCTCAACCATCCTAATGCTGCGGCTCTTTAATACATTTCCTGTGGGTCACGACCTACAGGTTGAGAACCGCTGCTCTAAGGGAGAAACATGTGTCCTAAGCAACAGCTTTCTCTCTAGCATTAAGTTTAAAAGGGTTTCAAAGTACTTGGCAAAAAGTAAGTGCTCAATGTTTTAACCTAATGATTATCCAAATCAATAAAGTTATACTTCACCCCCAAAGTGGAACCCAACATCTTCCTGTATAGGAATCTCTAGAAAAATAATTTAGAGAGGGCAGTGCCTGTGACTCAAAAGAGTAGGGCACCAGCCCCATATACCAGAGGTGGCGGGTTCAAACCTGGCCTCGGCCAAAAACTACAAAACAAAAAAAAAAAAAAAAGAAAAGAAAAAGAATTTAGAGAAAAGAATACTGAAAATCTCAGCGATAAAAAAGTGAATCATCCAATTAAAATAATAGGTGAGAATGGACAGGAAGGGCCAGGCAGGTAGATAGTGGATGGAAGACCTGACAGTATGATCACAGCTTAGGAAAGCAAAGAAACTGTGCATTTCCTCCTCTAAAATTTCAAGATGGTTGCTCACCTTTGGGTTTCATTAAAATGAGCATTTAATTTTCTAGAACAGATTCTTGGGATATGTTTACTTACTGACATAGCACGTCAGTGGGGTCCATTCTGCTGAATCTGTCCAAAGGTATTGCTCTGTTTTGCAGAACTTCAGCAAATCTTGCAGGTGCTGTGACCCAGAGCTTGCTGGCTTATGTCATCATCAACTATTGGATCAGTTATAAACTTAGCCTTAAACCTATCCTCACATCGTCTCTTCATTTTTTGTTTGTTTGTTTGTTTGAAGAGCCAAAGTCTGTCTTTGCTACCCAGGCAGAAGTGTGGTGGCCTGATCATAGCTCCTTGTAGCCTCAAACTGCTGGGCTCAATTAATCCTCCTGCCTCAGCCTCCTAAGTAGCTAGGATTAGGGACCAAGTTTTTTATTTTTTTATAGAGATAGGGTCTTGCTATGTTGCCAGAGTTGTTCCCGAACTCCTCCAAGTGTCACGTGATCCTCCTGCCTCAGTCTCCTAAGATGTTGGGATTATAAACATAAGCCACCACACCCAGCCATCTTCATCTTCTTTATCACTCTGGCTAGGAACTACAGGTGTCCTTATAGTTCAGCTTTCTTGCTTGCCAGCACTTTATAAGTTTTTAAAATTATTTTCTGCATATCCTCTCCAACAGCCCACATCAGACACCAAGGTGAGGAGCTGGTCACCGATGTGGGTTGTCCTCACTAGTGTTAAAAATTCTTTCCACAGTGACAGCAGGGGAGGAGGTTTTGTGATACCCAAGCCTCTCTCATGTAAAAGAATGGTACCTGGAATTGACTTGATCGAGTAAAACATCCCTTGCCTTTAAGCAAGAACCAATTGCACCAGAAGCCTGAGCCGTCTACTCACAGTGGCTATGAGCAACCTGGTGGGGTGGTGGCGACTCTGTGTTATCCATGGCAGGCTGGGCAGGTGGCAGCTGTGCCTTCGTCACAGGGGAGCTGGCAGCACCAGGGATGGCTGCATCAAGGCTTCCACCCTGTTGCAGCTGAGCTAATTATACCTTCCCGTGAAGGGAGAAATCGGAACACTGCATTTGCATTGAAACCAGCCCGACACGGCGAGCCCAAAATTACTCTAGCATTTATGTTCTCTGAATTGTTTTAATTAGCAGTTCCGCAGTTACCAGTCTCTTATTTTGTTTTTTAATCCCTTTCCTCCAATGGCAAAACCTGACATTTAAGAAACATCTGAACCAGATTTTTATCACATTCTGCCTGTCAGAGACTTAAGATCTCACTCTACTTGGTCATTACTGTGCCACGGTGGATCCATTGAAATATTTTTAATGTGCACTTTGGAGTTTTCACTGTTTGATTCTAAAATGTACTTCGAATGCATATGACTTGTTGGTGAGTAGAGAACCCCAAACATCTTCAATTCTAGGTCTCAAATATTGTCCCCTGGGATTTAGCTTTATATTGGAGTTGTAGAAAATCCTATTCCTTAATTCATCTTTTACTTGAGAAAAACAGGAAGCAGAGTAGGCAAGTTGATTTACAGTATACATTTCAGGAAGCAAATGGATATAACTTGGTTCAGCAAGGCCACAGGAAGAATCCTAAAGTGTTAAAATGATGTTAGCTACAGATTCCAAGCAATCATCATTAAATGCTCACTAACTGTTTTCATGGCTGAGAGAAAGAAAGATTCTCTGTACTACAGCTGAGAGAGCAAATAGTCAAATAAACCTACTTGAACTTCAGCACCTTTTGCCTCACCCTGCTCACCCTGGAGGAAAAATGTTGATGAACTAGTAAACAAAGTCCCGAACCACATTAGAGAGGAGAAAGTTGAGATAATTGAAGAACTAGATAAGCAGGTAAGAAACAATCAAGAAGATAGGGAAAGGGGAGAGGGAGGGAAGGGGAGGGAGAGGGAGGGTGGGGGGAGTGAGGAGAGAGGGCGGGATCACACCTGTGGTACATATTTGAAGGGTTAGGAGAAAACTTCTAAATACAGATCAAAATTATTCTCACAAAGTAATGAGAACTCTTGAATGTTATCGCAATCAGGTTGATGAAAATATCTCTGATTGTATCTGAAGCCCATACACTGTACCCCATGACTGAATTATTGTACACAGATATGATTCAATAAAAAAAATAAAATCAAAAAAATATATATCAAAATGAAAAAAAAAAAGAGTTTACCATCACGCCTTGCTCTTTACAATGAATGTGTTGATTTTTAAGGGTATTTTCACGTAATGTGAACATTTCTAAACAGATAGCTGGATAGATAGGTAAACTGGCTTGCTCCACAGATGTTTCTAGTGTCATGTGCCAATGCCACCTCCTCTACAAGGAGCAGCAAAAGAGGGAATTTCAGTGTCATCTCCTCCCTGACTTCCTCCAGGAAGAGTAATTGCTCAGACCTTCATACAAATAGGGCTCACAGCATAGAGTACCTTGCATCAAGGAAACTGGTCCATCTTGATGTCTCTCTTACTAATATGAGAGCAGAGAGAGGGCAAGCCTTCTACAGCTTTGTAGCTTTGTGAGCTGAGACAGTGCATGGCACATACTATTAATATACTGTCAGTAAATTAATGTTGAATAGGAGCCCTATCAGGAAAAGCCTTTTGGAGTGTGTCCTTTTAGCCCCGTAGGTGAATACAAAAGGTGTTCAGAATTGTATCTGGGTCTAGCTCTGAGGTGAGAGGCACTGACTTCAAGTGGTAAAGCTGGGAATATAGGCACATCCTTATCCCTTCCAAAGTCTTTGCAGTAAAGCGGCCCAGGGCTAAAACTTGTTTCCACTTATTACTGTAACAGGAAAACTTCCTCTGGTAAACTATGTCTAGAACCCTTGAAACAAGCCACAACGTTCATTTGAAGGGCAACCCAATCCCTTCCTGAAAGAGGGATGTCCTCTGTGTCATTAACTCTCATTCGTATGTTGCTTCCTCTCCTTATTTTTCCAGTCACCATAATGCTTACATGATGACTCTTAACTTTTACGTGAACAATTATAGACTTTTCTGTTTGCTCTTTTTTGATTAAAAGTGGCCGCAGAAACATAAGAGGTTGTTTATTTTATGAAATCATCTTCAATTCATGCCTCTTACAACACTTAGAGGGAGCACAGTTCAGAGGAACCTGTCTGCCAGGGAGAAATCAGAACATTGAGTTCAGACTAATTTTATATTAAACTAGATTTGCATAAATTGTTACAAGATTCTAAATCGGTTTAATTTGTATTCAAGTATTCCTAAGAACATTTTACATATGCTTCGAAGTTGCAACAGAGTGAAAGTAAGAGTCTTCTCATTCATTCATTCATTCACTCGGCACATATTTATAAAATAACTACTAAGTGCTGGATGCTGTAGTCATCATAAAAGACACATGGGCTCTACTTGGAGGAGTTTTTAGACATTTCAATGCAATGTGATAAATGCTGTAATGGAGATACATACCAGGAACCCTGAAAAGAAAGCCTCCCACCTACCTTGGGAAGACAGAGTAGAGTTCATAGAAACAAGATATTTGATCTGGGTTTTCAGATATAGATCCTAGATTGTTCTGTTGGCAAGAAGGCCCTGAGCCACAACAGGGAGAGAAGCTTAGAAAATAAGAGGGAAAGATGGCAGTACACACATCACAGTGTGTGGCCAGGCAATTGCTACACTTCTGAGGCTGACAAAGTATGCTCTGTAGGCAATTATCAGATTTTGTAGGGACATGTTTGCCATACCAAGGACTTTGGATTTGATCCTTTTGGCTGTGGGGAGCCACTGGGACTTTTTATATCAGAAAGTTAAATATGTAACTGCATTCTGAAATGTCATATAATCTATGAAATGGATCTGCCCAACAGACCCCATCATCTCAACATGGGGTATGTGTTTAATCTGCCTAGAGCCGGGTCTCTCAAACTGCGTACATGAGCTGTCAGTGGGTGTGTTTCAGTAAAAGAAATCTGTAGCCATAAGGTAAGCAATCTTTTGCCTTGTTGCACAACTCCTCATAGCCTTTGATCTATCGTGCCTATCTATGCTTTGTGACCTTTTAAAAAGGGCTGTAAAAAATTGAAGAAGCCAGCATGGAAGAGCTGGTCTGGAGACGTCTTGTCCAGGTCCCCTGTTCTGTCCATCTCCTAGCTAGTGAAGAATGTTAACAGTAGATATAGGAGGTGGATAAATCACCTTTGGGTTATTTGTGTTTGTTTTAGTTGCTGTTGTTTTTGGTGTTCTGAATCTCTTGTTCTTTAAATCTCTAGCCCCTTATGCTTTATACATATGCTATAGATAGAAAATAAGTATGCTTATACATGCATTGAGAATGAAGGTAGGTAAAAGTAGCCATTGCCCATTGGCTTGGATGGGCCAGAAGGACTCTGATACCTCAAAGTCCTAAAAGGTCTCCCCTCCATTAACTTTTTTTTAATTGTTGGGGATTCATTGAGGGTACAAGAACCAGGTTATACTAACTGTATTTGTCAGGCAAGGTCCCTCTTATAAGTGTGTTCCTCCCCCAAGAGGTGTGCCAAATTCAGTGACCCCTTTACCCACCTCCTTCCGTCCCTCTCTCCGTTCCCCCAGTCCCCCACCCCCCACCATGTACTAGGTCAGTAACTGTCCTCATATCAAAACTGAATACATTGGATTTTTGCTTCTCCATCCTTGTGATACTTTACTAAGAAGAATGCATTCCACTTATATCCAAGTTAGCACAAAAGATGTATAGTCTCCATCTTTTTTAGTGTCTGTGTACTATTCCATAGTATACATATACCACACCTTGTTAATCCATTCCTGGGTTGGTGGGCATTTAGGTTGTTTCCACATTTTGGCCATTGTAAATTTAGCTGTGATAAACAGTCCAGTGCAAATTTCCTTATGATAAAATGATTGTTTTTTTCTTTTGGGTAGATTCCCAGTAATGGGATTGCAGGATCAAATGGAAGGTCTAGTTTGAGTTCTTTGAGGATTCTCCATACTTTCTTCCAAAAAGTCTGTATCAGTTTGCAGTCTGACCAGCAGTGTAAAAGTGTTCCCTTCTCTCCACATCCACTCCAGCATCTGCAGCTTTATCTTATGCTTACAGAACCCCAAAGACTCAACCACAGGACTCCTGGAAGTAATAAAAAAATACAGTAAGGTTGCTTGCCAGGTACAATTGAGATCAGCTAAATGTTTGTAAGCTTAAAAAAAATACAGTAAGGTCTCAGGATATAAAATATTTAAATGTTCAAAAATCAGTAGCCTTTCTATATGCCAATAACAGCCAAGATGAGAAGCTAATCAAGGACACAATTCCCTTCACAGTAGCTTTAAAGAAAATGTAATACCTAGGAATATATGTAAAAAAAAAAAAACAGGTAGAAGACCTCTATAAAGAAAATTAGGAATCCCCTCCATTATTTTTGAAGTAGTCAGGCCTTGTCTTTCTCGTGCTTGTGACATTGCTAGCATTTACATCACTCAGTCCAGAGCTACTTTAAAGAGGAAGCTGGCCACCAAGAGGCGAGTTATAGAGGAAGGAGCATCACATTTGGAGCCTAAAGATAAAGGTTCTGATCTCTGATTTTTCTTTTTTAAACTTATGAGTTTAATGTAAGTTAGGAATGTGCTTAGCCCAAGGTAGCAATGTGCTACAAAAGTAGCTAAGCGTGAAGGGAGTAGTTTTGCTCACAGGACAGAGAGTTCAGAGATGGGCAGTTTCTGGTTGGGTCAGGGGCTTTCTGGTGTCAGAGCTGTGGACTGGCACTCAAGATTGCTTTGCTTTCCCTCTTGGCTGCAAGATAGCTGCAGCAACTCCAAACATCAAAACTGCAATTGTAGGAGGGAGGCAGGGTGGCTGCAGGATACAGATTGTTTCTCCCTACACACCTCTTTCTGTCAGGATATAAATCTTTCCCAGCACATCTCCTCTGTAAGGACTTCTTATACCTCCTTGGCCAGATGCGGGTCAAAATGAAGGGGTAAGCTGACTTGCCAGAGATCAATGGCCTGTTACCAAAGACCTGGACAAAACTATGATTCAACTGCAGGAAAAAAGGAAGGAAGTAGCTTTGGGGCAAGCAACAAAATGATCTGTCACACTGACCTCATGCACCATGATAACCTCTGTTTCTCCATTTGCAGTGAGTTCCTGCCTTTAAAGGTTGAGAACAATAAATTGAAGTGACACATAATCATTGCTAAAAAAATAAAAGTCCTGGAATTTCTCTGTGGGAGATCTTTGTTCCTCTGTATGTCATGTCATACTTCTTTTTTTCTGGTTGCTTTTAAGATTTTCTCTTTATTGCTGGTCTTGGGAAACTTGATAATGATGGGCCTTTGGTATAGTTTTATTCATATTTCTCATGCTTGAGTTCATCGGATTTTTTGAATTTGTGGGCGTACAGTTTTCATCAGTTTAGCACTTTGGGGGCTATTATTTGGTCAAATATTTCTTCTGTTTTTCCCACCAACTCCCTGGGGATTCCAATTTCACTTATATTAAGCCAGTTGACACTGCCTCATGGTTCACTGAGTGCTTTTTTATGTTTTTGGACTCAGTTTTTTCTGTGTGTTTCATTTGGGTTAGTTTTTATTGCTCTGTCATCAAGTTCAATAATCTTTTCTCCTGCAATGTCTAATTCTTCATTATTCCCATCCAGTATCTTTTTCATTTCATACTTTATAGTTTTCCTGCCTAGAAGATCAAAATGGGCCTCTTCTCATGTTTTACATGTTTCTAGTTAACTTTTAAGCATATGGAATATAGTTATAATAAATAGTTCAATGCTCTTGTCTGTAATTCTAATGTTTATGTCAGTTCTGGATCAATTTCAGTTGATTGAGTTTCCTCCTCATTGGAGATCCTATTTTCTGCTCCTTTTCATGCCTGGTGAGTTTTACCTTGCCCAATGCTGAATGCTTTTATATTCATATATATGTGTGTGTATGTATATATATATATACACACATATTATATATATATTTCTTTAATTTATTTTTTTTCTTTGGAGTTTTTGGCCAGGGCTGGGTTTGAACTCACCACCTCTGGCATATGGGGCTAGTGCCCTACTCCTTTGAGCCACAGGCACTTCCCTCTATAAATATTTTTGATCTTTGTTCTAAAAGGCATTTATAAGATGTAAGAGGCAGGACATGAATAATGCTTACTTTAGGGCTTAATCCCCATTAATGAGGCAGATTCTACTGAGTACTCTACCCAGTGTCCCATGAAGCATGAAGTCTTCACTCTGCCTCGTGGGCACTGGCACTATTCCTGGCCCTGTGAGAGCATTAGGCACTGTTTTCTCTGATCCACTGGGTAGTTCTTCCCGCAGCCATGGATAGTATTCTTACATGAATGACCTGATCAGTACACAGCACAATACTCTGAAGCTTTCCTGTGCCCTTTCTGTGTGCAGCTTTCTCTTCTCTTTCTTTCAGTCTAGGCACCTTTATTTTTAAGTTTGGGATTCATTGAGGGTACAAAGAATTAGGTTACACTGATTGCATTTGTTAGGTAGAGTCCCTCTTGTAATTGTGTCCCACCCCCAAAAGGTGTGCCATATACCATGCCATATACCCCATCCCCCTCTGACCTCCCCTCTACCCATTCCCTTCTTCCCCTAACCCCCCCTCATTGTATCAGACCATCTACTGCCTTCATATTAGTATTGAGTACATTGGATTCTTGCTTCTCCATTCTTGCAATGCTTTATTAAGAAGAACGTGTTCCAAGTCCATCCAGGTTATTACAAAAGATGTAAAATCTCCATCTGTTTTAGTGGCTAAATAGTATTCCATGGTTTACATATACCACAGCTTATTAAACAATTTCTGGGTTGGTGGGCAGTTAGACTATTTCCACATTTTGGCCATTGTAAACTGAGCTGCAATAAACAGTCTAGTGCAAATGTCCTTATGATGAAATGATGTTTTTTCTTCTGGGGAGATGCCTAGTAATGGGATTGCAGGATCAAAATGGGAGGTCTAGTTTGAGTTCTTTGAGGATCCTCCATACTTCCTTCCTAAAAGGCTGTATTAGTTTGCAGTCCCACCAGCAGTGTAAAAGTGTTCCCTTTTCTCCACATCTACACCAGCATCTGCAGCTTTGAGTTTGTGATGTGGGTCATTCTCCCTGGGTATAGGTGATATCTCAAGGTGATTTTAATTTTCATTTCTCTGATGATCAAGGAAGATGAGCATTCAGTCTAGGCACCTTGATCTCCCCAGACTCTCAGCTCCATTTCCTCAACTTAGCGAGCTTGCTGGGCTCCGCCTGGGTTTCTTTCTGTCTCTCTCAAAGTTAGGGTTGGGTAATCACTAGATTCACCACCCTCTTTTCTCATCTCTTGGATTACATCCTTCATTTCTGATTATCTAGTGTTGTGAAAACAGTTATTTTGTATATTAAGCTATTTTCTATTTGTTTCAGTCAAGAGAGTAAATATCTTCTCTGATACTCCCTCTTGCCTAAAAGCAGAAGGCAGTTGCTATTTCTCCATGATGCATAAATCATTTCCTAAGCACCTGTACTCAGTGAGTAGGGCACCAACTGTATATCCCAAGGTTGGCAGGTTCGAGCCTGGCCCAGGCTTGCTAAAGAACAATCACAACTGCAACCAAAAAATAGCCAGGCATTGTGGTGGGCGCCTGTAATCCCAGCTCCTCGGGAGGCTGAGGCAAGAGAATCACTTAAGTCCAAGAGTTTGAGGTTGTTATGAGCTGTGACGCCACGGCACTCAACATAGTGAAACCCTGTCTCAAAAAAGAAAATAAAACAAAAACAAAAACCCAAAAAATCTATCAGGGAACCACTTACAAGGTCCAGGAAAGACAATACCTTCTTTCGTTTCTTTAAAGCAGCTACTTCCTATGAAGGTTTTACTTTTTTTCCTTTTTAATTAAATAAGGCACATTTACATAATACTTTTTCTACAATTAAAGTTTTCCTGCCTACACAGGATTATTACTTTTGTAGGAGAGTAGATTTTTCTCCATCTCTAGTGAGTATTGAGCAAGAGGAAATTATCTTAGCCTACTTACCTCTGAGAGATTCCCTAGGCTCAAAATGAACTGGTTCAGGAAGGCTTTGGAAAAAGATGTGTGGGCAGAATGCACCTTCACCCACAGTCTTTGCTTACGGTCAGGTTTCGAACACCTTGCATGGATGAAATAGCTGTATTAATCCAAGATGGTATTGCATATGTAGTTTTTACCTATGTCTCATCAGTACATAAATCCTGAATAAGACATGTTCATTCCCTTAAAAAATCACGCTACTCCTATGGAGAAGAGATATCAGTGAATCACTCTGATATATGAGGCAGTGTAATATATGTTGTGGAAAATAGAGATAAACTGATTTAGGAGGAGATGTGGGATGAAATCTGGAAGATTCTCTAAAAGAAATAGGATTCAACTTGGGCCTTAAAGCATGAATTGCAGGTAAAGGGTTGCTAACCTTAAAGACCTTGGCATATGACTAAAGTTATAAACATGACTAGATGGTCTACTTATAAGTGCTTAGGGGCAGGACTTATACGCTCTGACTTTGCACTCTGCATGCCTCACAGAGTGCTCAGCACTTCCTAGGTTCTTTTTCTTTTTTTTAATAATTTTATTAAATCATAATTGTGTACATTGGTGCAATCATAGGGCAGAATGTGCTTCATATACAATCAGAAACATTTTGATCGTACTGTGAGAGATAGCCTTCATAGCATTTTCTTAATCACTATATAAAAACACTGATACTCTACATTTAATAAGTTTCACCAGTACCCTACTAATATGCACTGTAGGTGTGATCCCACTAATTGACCTCCCTCCACCCATCCTCCCCCCTTCCCTCCCCTCCCTTTCCCTTTTCCCTGTATTCTTGTGCTATAATTGGGTTTTAGCCTTCATATGAAAGCTATAAATTAGCTCTATGCTTGCTTACTTCTTAAAACGAAATATATTGAATACACTTTGACCAAGGACAGGGCCTATCCCGTAACAGGTATGCGGTTCTCACTGTTGAATTGTAGTGATTTCAAATGATTTATTGTTTTGACCATCCAACATTTGCTATGTCTTAGATTTTAAGATTTTTAATGTCATATTCTTTGCTCAGATGCAAAATAGCTCTAGGACTCAATATGTATTTCCTGGGTTTTGGTGATTGGTTGGTTGGTTTTTGCCATCAAGACCTTCTCTCTTAGAGAGAAAAACCTTTTATTGTCTACCTCATATGTGGCAGATACACATAGCTCTGCATGGAACATCCTTTAATCCTCACAGCAACCTCATGGGATAGCTGATACTATATCACACGTACATGTGAGGGAACTGAGGTTTATAGAGATCAGTGTCCCTGCCAGTATCTTTTAACATCCCTTTCCTTTTTAATGTCTTGCTTCTAGTTCTGAGGACCAGAAATCCAGGTAACTGGATTACACATAAAAGAAAATACACTCTGCAGGGTTTTTCTGATGGGACCCTTGAGGGAAAGGATGATGAGAACTGGGAGAAGAGTTCAGGTTGGGGTGCATGAGGTGTTTTATCTGGATGCAAATACCACTTTCCTATGGGCCAGGGTTACTCCATAGGTAAGCTAATGTCGTACTGTTAGAATGAGTTGTTTTTGGCTAGACCGTGTTTTTGTCTAGGAATGGAGGTATTATCTGAATGAGTTCTCACAGACTGTTCTAGAATGGTGAGAACTAGTGAATTTATGAATCCTCTTCAGAGAAAATGTGCAGACACTCATACACGCACAATATTGCTTATGTTTTCAGGGATTTCCAGGCCCCTCCAAAATCCACCTCTGAACTCCAGATTAAGATAATTCATTTGGTTTCTGTGGGTAGACATTAATCATTAATGCTATTATATCCCAAACATGTCTCTAAGACCAGAAATTATAATTAAGGACAGAGAAACCCTAGGGAATGTAGGAGATTTGAGACAGAAAATGCCTTTCCTTGGCTTTTGGGAGGAATTCATATTTGCTTTTAAATAAAGTGAAATGAACACTAGGGGTGTCCAACCTTTTTTTTTTCTCTGCCACACATTGGAAGAGTGAGCGTTGTCTTGGGCCACATGTGAAATATACAAGCACTAATGAAAACTCATTAGCAAAAAAAGGTCTGTGCATACTTTTTTGTGATATCTGACACCACAGATAAGCAAAAAGTCCTCACAAAATCAGCATGTGGCCCCTGGGCCGCAGTTTGCACATCACTAAGTAGACAATAGCATTGGCCCTGTGTGCTGGGGAGACCTTACGTGTCCTAAGGTCACGTGGCTGAGAGACAGGCGGGAAGCCAAGAAAAAGAGATTGGGTCTAGGTCTTGTCAGGTTATATGAGTCCATCAAGTCAGAGCAGACTGGCCTGAACTCAGGGAAGTTCTTGTTACTCTGAGGGCAGTTTTTAGAAACAGAAAACTGTACTTGAACAACATAACTTGCTGTGTTATTTGTTCCGTAATGATTTTCTTTCCTTTGCTCCCTGATTTTATGTAAAATTTACACTAAGGTCAAACATAGAAAGGGAGTTTTGCAAATATGTGAGCCGATATAAAGAGAGGAATAGGTTATGTAGTGGTGTTAGCAGCTCTTCCCCTGTTGGATGACAGTGAGTCCCCAGGGAAGTAAAGAGCAAAGACTTCCCCGAGGAATCCCTTCCCCCTGGAGACTCTCCCATCAGGTCTCCAGCCCTGAAGCTTTACCTCTCTTGTTTTACTCGGAAGCCTCCTCCCTTTACACACATCCCCCGGGTTCCTCACCCACAAGGCCCAGAAGAACCGGCAGTTAGACTGTTCTCATTTTTGAGCAAGTGTCACTCCTATTTGGAGAACACAGTACCTGGCTCTTAACTGAAGCCTTAAACAGTTTCCGTGATAGAAAAATGCTTTATTGTTTTGTGTTGAGATTCTTTTCAGCCTCAATGGTATTGAGAAATTATGGAGACCATACACATATTGAAATCTATAACCAGAAAAGTTGCCTTAACAGGAAACCATAATTTAGAGTATTTTTTAGGGTGGGAAGGACATATGGATATGGTATATTTTTAACGGATTTAAAAGTGCTATAGTACAGGCACACTTCCTTGTACTGTACTTCACAGACACTGCACTTTTTCTAAATGGAAAGTTTGTGGCAACCTCAAATTGAGCAAGTCTTTCAGTGCCATTCTAACAGCACGTGCTCACTTCATGTCTGTGTGTCACATTTTGGTAATTTGCACAATATTTAGAACTTCTTCATTATTATTATATTTGTTATAATGATCTGTGATCAGTGATCTTTGATATTACTGTTGTGATTGGGGGCCTTGCAAGCCCTGCCCATTAAGAACAGCAAACTTAATCATGTATATTCTGACCGCTCCACTGCCTTGCTCTTCTGTCTCCTGGGGCCTCCCAATTCCCTGAGAGGCAACAATTTTGACATTCGGCCAATTAATAACCCTACAATGGCCTCTAAGCAGTGTTCAAGTGGAAGAATCTCTCCCTTGAAATAAAAAACTAGAAATGACTAAGCTTAGTGAGGAAGGCAAGTTGAAAGCCAAGATAGGCAGAAAGGTAGGCCTCTTGTACCAAACAGCCAAGTTGTGAATATAAAGGAAAAGTTCTTGAAGGGAATTAGAAGTGCTACTCCAGTGAGCACATGAATGATAAGAAAGAAAGACAGCCTTACTGCTGAGGTGGGGAAAGTCTAGAGGTCTGGATAGAAGATCAAACCAGCCATAGGATTCCCTTAAGGCAAAGCCTAACCCAGAGAAGGCCCTGACTCCTCAATTCTGTGAAGGCTGAGAGAGGGTAAGGAAGCTGGCGATGAGCAGTTGGAAGCTGGCAGAAGTTGGTCCGTGAGGTTTAAAGAAAGAAGCCATCTCCTTTACATTAAAGTGTAAGGTGAAGCAGCAGGTACGGACGTGGAAGCTGGGGCGTTTTATCCAGAAGATCTAGCTAGGTCACTGATGAAGGTGGCTACATGAAACAGATTTTCAGTGCAGATGAAAACAGCCTTCTGTTGAAAGAAGATGCCACCTAGGACTTTCACAGCTAAAGAGGAGAAGTCAGCATCAGGCTTCAACTCTTCAAAGGACAGCCTGACACACAGTGGCAATTACATTTCAGTATGCTTTGAAAGGACCATTAAGCCATAGTGCAACCCAATTTTCTTCACCGAAATATGATACTTTTTCTCATAGCGATGCCCATCCGCATCAGTGAGCCACTGTCTTGTGCTTCTGCTTTAAGTAGTCCTTCCAGTTTATGCTCCACTTTTGCCTGGTCCCGGGGTCTGGAGCCACAGCCTTACCTACTACCAACTTAAAATTTTCTTGAAGCTAGGGTTTTCTCAAAATAGGTATTAGTATTATATTATGTTTATATATTCACATATAATTTATGTTAATATAGAAAGTATCTGTCAAGTTACCTAACTTTTCCATAAACGTTTCAAGCAGAACAACTCTTCCTGGCCCACCATTACATGCCCCCCAGAAACACTGCAGTTGAAGAGGTTGTAAGTATTTTTAAATTTCAGAATATTAGAGAGTACACATATTTTGTTTTTGTACAGATTGGGTCAAAGTTTTTTTTTTTTTTTTTTTTTTTTAAATATGGAACACTTCACGAATTTGCGTGTCATCCTTGCACAGGGGCCTTGCCAATCTTCTCTGTATCGTTCCAATTTTACTATCTGTGCTGCCGAAGCAAGCACTTGAGTCAAAGTTGTAAGTGTGCCCTTTAGCCAGAGAGTGTGCACTGTACCCATTAGGTGTAAATTTACCCATCCTCTCCTCCTGAGGTTATGTTTTTCATTGCTTTCTTTTATCCCCATTTTGCAGGTAAGCAGGCTTTATACATTTAATGCATTTGCTCAAGGTCATACAACTCATGACATGGCAAAGATGTTTCTAACCCATGGAAAACCCTGAGTTCTACATCCATAGTAGAAAAACCATGCTGGCCCTTAAGGGATCCTACCTTAAAGAAAAATGAGGAGGCGGGTTTAGAAACAGCCCATAAACCTAGTGGGGATGTGTGATTCATGAATAGTGTACTTGCTTTCCCAGATAGATAAGAAGCAATTAATTTGGAATAGGCCTGTGTGTTGTATGTAACTATAGACCCTGACTAGAATGTTTTATAATTAGATACATTTGGGGGGAAAAGTGTGGGGGATAATTTTCCTCAAATCATTATCCGGCAGTGTGGGAGGTTGTTTTGTTCGTGTACAGAGAAATGGTCTCCGGTAGGAATCTTTGTTTTTTTCAGAGCAGTTCAGACCTTTGGAATCCTACATAGAACCTTTTTCATGGTCCGTGTTCTAGTCCTATCCTGAAAACCCTCCTGAGAGTAAAGCAAATTCTACAACCCCTAAGTCTCTGAGTCTATTGTAAAGACCCAGGACCAGTATCCTCTTTCTTTAATTTTTTCTTTTTTTTTTTTTACAGTAGCCTTTTATTTGTAACACCTATTATGCCATGAATTCATAGGGAAAGGTTCTGGCAGCTCAGGGAGACACCTTTCCATTGAATGTGACAAAGCTTGCTGTGCCTATTACGCCATGAATTCACGGGGAATGGGTTCCAGCACCTTATAATCCTGGTTCCATTGGTTCTCTTGGTTCTCCTGTGTGCTATGCTGTCCACCTGTTATGCCATGAATTCACAGGGAATGGGTTCCAGGAGCTCAGACTCCTTTCCCTTGGTTCTCTTGCCCTTCAGTTGAACCCAGGTACCTTTCTCTTTGGCTTCTTTCTTTTTCTGATCATTTTCCTTGACATGTTTTGGGAAGCTATCTTGGTTCTTAGAATGCTTAATATGCTCAATATGAACATTAAACCTCTTGGCAAGAATCTTGCCCTTGTTTGTTTAAAGCAATGCCAACAACATGCTGGGGGACACTGTAGACTCTTCCAGTTTTTCCGTGGTAACACCTGTGTGGCATGCCTGTTGAACAGTACCCATTCTCTGATGTCTACAATATCATCTTTCCTGTAGATTCGCTTGTTTATGGCCAAAGGAACAACTCCATGTTGTCTAAAAGGCCCAGAGAACACAGTGCCTCCCCAGGGTCCTCTTTCTTAAGAGGAAGAAGAATCAAATGGAAAATTCTTTAGAAGTCCTATTTCAGTCTTCATGAATCTCTCTTCTCCACGGCTGCTTTGTTGGCCTCTTGAGCCCTTGTGACTGTGTGTATTAGAGATACTAATTATTACTATTATTGGTATTAAAATAACTACTATTATTTTAGGGTTGTGTATCTACTTAGCAGACCACCGCTAGCCTTTAGCTAGTATTGAAAGATACAAAATTATGTTGCCTGCGTCAGTTGGGAATTTGGTGGAATTCGCTTCTCCCTGACTGTATTTCCAGATGGAACCATGTGCCTAAGTGTTTGTTTTAGGCCTCCAAGAAGTCATTCCTTTTCAATGATCTGTAGCTAGACTGCTCTCCCTTGGGACTAACCTGCATGACTAATTTGAGTAGGAGTGTGATAAACTTTGTTACCACTTAAGAAGGGGCTAAAAATACTTCTTTTTTCCCCTCTCCACATTATCTAGCAACACTCTCTGAGGGATAATGGAAAGGAGGTGGTGAAGATTAGAGCTGATTGGGAAGGTTCTGGATGCAGAAGTTTCATTTCGGAAGCTTCACACCTTTGAGCCCCAGGGAAGAGTTTTGACCCCAGGCTTTTACAGGTTTTGTAGTAAAATCTGAGCTTCCCAGAACACTTTGTGGTTAATGGCTTTTGCAGAAGGGATTTTACAACTAAAGATGGCCGTCTACCAAGGTTGTCTTGGTTCATCATTCAGATCAAAAAATGATTGTTGATTTGACTTACTGTGCTAGTTAAATATTTCTGAGAAGTGAGTGCTTCTTTTTAAGTTGCAATCTTTGGCTCAAAGCACAGTAAATGGAGAGCTTTCCTGAAAGGTGCAGCATGCAGTCTGGTTTGGAGACGAAGCGTGTACCTAACCGGAAGGTTGGCGAGGGATTCTTACCTTAACCCTAGCCCTGACTCACTGAGGGACCGTGGATACATCACAGACTTCCTGCCCATGTTTTTACTTAAATGGATTGGGCTAGCTCTTTTGTTTTCAAACCTGTCTTCTAAACCCTCCTCCCCAGTTGTGAACTTTTTTCTAATAAAATTATATATAGAACTCTAATATATAAAGCAGATACAAGATACTTTGGTTAATGGCGTGGGAGGGGGGTTACAGGGATAATCCATCTCTGGATTTGGTTCTGGCTTCTGAGGTAATTTTCTGTCTAGTTTATTTGAGGGTTTTTTTGGGGGGGGGTTGTTATTGTTATTGTTGTCATTTTTGAGGGAGGGTCTTGCTGTGTCACCCTGGCTAGAGTATGGTGTCATAATGATAACTCACTGCAACCTCAAACTCCTAGGCTCAAGCTGTCCTCCCGCCTCAGCCTCATGAGTCTGAAAAAATAAATTGCAGCATGATTTAAGCTAGTGGAAGGTGTAATTCATTTATATTGAAGACAAGTATAGTCTAAACACATGAGTTTCAGAAATTATAGAAATTCACAGTGGAAACCCTCTTCCTCTGTTCAGAATGCATGAAGCAAGAGTTGAAAGGGGGTAAATGATAAACCTGCAGCCATAACAGCTCATTTTGTAAACATTTCCCATTGAGTATTAGCATACAGTTCCTTCCTTTTTACATCCTCTCCTCTCTCAAATCTTAGATTACTATACCACTGCTAAGCAATTTGGAATTCTGGCCTAGAATAGCTTTGCTTGCTTCTCCAGCCCTCTCTCTGACTGGAGCCAGGTCTGAAGTGCTCCTTTTCCCTCTGGTCATGTCAGTTAAGAAACTCCTTGCAGATTCAATACTAAACTGTTATATAGGATTAAATCCTGAGCCTTCCAGGAAAAATTTCAGAATGTGTTCCTTTGCTGTTGTTAATTGCAAAATCAACAGATCTCCCTCCCAGGGAGAGGATTTTCCTTCTCCTTTGGTGGGCTTCCCTCTGGCCATGCAGGAGCTACTAGGAGCTGATTAACACCTGCAGGACCAGACCAGCCTGGAGCTCTCACAGAGGTTCCCCAGTTTGCAGCGTTTCACCAACCCAGGTACCCGTCGCTAATCATTCCAGCCTTTCCTAAGCTATGGCCTTTCCCAGCCAGCAGTTTTCCCACTGATTGTTAGAACTGTACCTCTGGCCCAGGATTTATCTCCCCTGCCCCGAAATTAATAAGTAAAATAATAATAATAGCAAATACTGTTTAGCATTTTCTCTGTCCTAAGCACTTATGTGATAACTCACTTGGCTCTTTGAGAATGGCCAGGCGTAGTCTGCAGGACAGGATAGGTATAGAGTTTCCTGAATCCTTCTTGGCTAGTTATAGCTGATAACTTGCGGCTGTGAAGACCCCAAATGAGTAGCCTTCTATCAAAACATACAATTTTGAGAATTTGAATTTTTTGACAAATCCTTGAGCTACCTGAGTTGCTTATGTAGGAATGTGATTGTTTGGCAGGTGCAGTTATTATTCTGTTATGTTAAAATTTATTAACCAAGGCTTAATCTCATTCCAGACAGATTGTGTCAAGGCAACCGTGTACTGCAGAAGTACAGTGAAATATGAGATTCTTGAGCCTCTAGTAGATGCTGAGCTAGAGACCCCAGTTATTCCTACCTCTTTCTAAACAGCCACAGCCATGAAGCTTTCTTGACCTTTTCACCTTTAAACTTTGTTTGAACTTGGAAAGAAGACTTTTGAATTGTTAAAAAAAAAAAAAAAAAAAGAAAGAGAGAGAGAGAGAAGGAAAAAGAAAGACAAGGGTAGGGGAGGCTGTGAAAGAGATGTGGAGACTGGGGAAGATGACTGATTATATGTTAGTGTAACAGTAATACCAGGAAAATAATCCTCCTCTTGTCTGTGGGTTTCTGCCACTGAGAGCCACAGGGTAATCAGCTCACATGACATACTCAGAGCCTAATACTAGCCTGAGCTGTTTTTGAACATATTCAAACAAAGGCTGATTATCCAAACAAGAATTTGGACTGTAGCAGTTGGACCAGTTAAATTATAGTTAGTAAAAGTTCGGACCTTATGAGCCTGGAATGTTACAGTTGCAGCTGGATCTTCGTTTGTCAGGCAGCCTCACTAAACAATAAAACCAGAGATTTTTAATCTCCCCAGGACTCAGTACAACTCCTCGGGTGCAAAAAGAAAAGTGCCGACTATCATAGCTTGGATTCCTGGTAACTTCTTTCTCCCTTTCTCTGTCAAATAAAGGAGCCAGTGGCATTTTCATAGTTTTCTGTAGGGAAGTGGGAAGGCAAAAGCAAGTTACTCTTTTTCTAGATCTTATATAGAGAGAGATAATAATTGTCATTTATTACTTTAACAACATTTATTAAATGTTAATATGGAAAGAAAGCCCTGTGCTAGATACTCTATTTATATATAAATGGCTGGAGTAGATGGAGAAGATAAAGAAAGGCATTTTGGAGAATATATGATTTGAACTGACATAGGGGACATAGGATTGAATCTTTGAAGGTGGCTGTAAAGGTGATTTTGTTCAGAGGGAATGGCACAAACAAGGGGAAAATTGGAAGCAGGAAAGTTGGATAGTAGATATGAAGAGAAGTAACAAGAAAAGTCTGAGAGAGTGGTTTTTATTGGGTAAAGCAAGAAGAAGCCATTAAAAAGTTTTCCTCCTGGCTCGGCGCCTGTGGCTCAACGGGCTAAGGCGCCAGCCACGTACACCTGAGCTGGCGGGTTCGAATCCAGCCCGGGCCTGCCAAACAACAATGACGGTTGCAACCAAAAAATGGCCGGACGTTGTGGCGGGCGCCTGTG
>CAUYRH010016264.1:0-44213 GCA_963574655.1 Perodicticus potto | reverse complement strand
CTCACAAAGTAATGAGAAAGTCTCTTGAATGCTATCACAATCAGGTTGATGAAAATATCTCTGATTGTATCTGAAGCCCGTACACTGTACCCCATGACTGAATTATTGTACACAGATATGATTTAATAAAAAAAATAAATAAATAAAGCTCATAGTAACTCTTCATTTTGCAGACCTCAAATCTGGAGAGTTAAGTAGCTATAACTCATAGATCACCCAATTAGTAGCACAAGTAGGACTAAAACCCTATTTCCAGGTTTCTTTTAACTGCATTGCTCTGCCCATTGATATACCATACCTTATACCTAATTTTTAGGACTATTATAAAGATCAGAGACAGGGTGAGTAAAGTGCCTAGCACAAGACCATTGAGAAAATGGTAAGTAATGTCTTGATTCTCTGTTGGTAAAACCCTTTTACCATTGTGCCACACTTCTGCCTATGCCAAACATGCTGATTAATGACCTCTAATTCTGAACCGATATTAAACTAGAAACTGATAATGTATCTCAATTTGGAAACAATTACATTTTTATAGCTTTGACTGTTGGCACAGAATCTATACTTCACTTCATTTACATTCATTTAACGCTAGAGAAATGCCTGTCCATTTTTCAAATAATGACAGAAAATTCATTCAAATTTTAGGTCTTGAGAAACTTTTGAGTATTTATAAAATCAGAAACCAGACTCCTGGGAATTATCTCATCGTCTTCTCTTCTGGGTCTTAATTCCTCCCTCCTCTAACCCTCCTCATCGTTACCTGTATGCTATAGAGTTTTCCTCTTGTCTTTTGAAAGAAGTATTTTCATTGTAAATTCCTTTTAGGACACCTGAAATAACATCCGGCTTCAGCATTATCCAAGGACAACAAAAGGCATTTAAACTATTAATATGAACATAGTATCTTCAGTTCAGAAGGGACCTTTACAGCTCACGAAATCCTAACCGTAAATTAGGACCCAAATCCTCATCCAAACAAATGACTCAAAACTACCAGAGATACTTCTTAAAAATATTGATTCTTATCCCTACCTTTACCTACCGAATCATAATTCCCATGATTATAATATAGTAATTTTTAATTAAAAAATATCATTTCCCTCATGTTTCTCTACCTCCTCCAGATTATTTCTCCTATAAATTCATTTCAACACATAGTGTAGTTTGGAAACTATTGATTAAGCTTCAGTTTTTATCTGATTTCTGGAATCACCTTTATAAACCTGGCAAACTTTCTCCGGTTATTGTTACACATTGTTCTTAATTTGATACTATTATCCACTATATTAGTTATCTGCTCCTTTTTCCACAGACAAATCATGGTGCCAATAAAGAGATCCTTCATGTCATGCATAGAAATGAGACACAAGAGTTCTTTGTTCTTATCCCTAAAATATTGAACTGGTAGGAACAAGGACTATATATGTGTATTCCTGGTGATACAAAGTTGTTGCCTCAGGGTGAGAAATATTAGATGGAAAGAAATACAAGAAAACTTCCTTGGGTAATGGAAAAGTTCTATGTCTTGATTTTAGGTGCTGCTTTCATAAGTGTGAATACATTAAAACTCATCAAAGTGAGCATTTAAGATCCATGAATTGCCAGGTATGGTGGCTCACACCTGTAATCCTAGCTCTCTGGGAGGCCAAGGCAGGTGAATTACCTGAGCTCAGAAGTTTGAGACCAGTCTGAGCAAGAGCGAGACCCTGTCTGTAAAAAAATATCTGGATGTCATGGCAGGTGCTTATAGTCCCAGCTACTTGGGAGGCTGAGGCAAGAGAATAACTTGAGCCCAAGAGTTTGAGGTTGCTGTGAGCTATGATGCCACAGCACTCTACTAAGGGTGATAAAGTAAGATTCTGTCTACAAAAAAAAAAAAAATAATAATCTATGCATTGTATGCACATTATACCTCTACAACAATGACAGCAACAATAGTGGAACATACAAATTTGGAAAACCCTGTATCAGAGATGTAAATGAGAAATAATATAAAATATTGTTGACATATAATCTTTATGAAATATTTGTTCCAATATGAAGCTTGGCTGAGACACCATATAGGTCATAAAGGGCTTACACACTAACTTCTGGTAGAAAGAGGAGGTTTGTAGCATTTATAGTAAGGGTACTGGTAGGCCTCTGTAGTTACCTGGTTACTACTAAAAATATTGGTAAGAACAGGCTGTGAGACCTTCATGAATTTACCATTTGCCTTGCTCTAGAGACACCAAAGTTCCACCTGAGCGTGGAAACCACACATTGTGCTGTAGACTATTATGAAGGCCCAGTCCTGGGGGAAGGAGGGTGGGCACACATCTATTGAAGCTGACCACACTTCCTTACCCACTACCCACAGGAGCTGGTTAGGCCTCAGGCTTCTTGTATGAAGACTCGAGTAAGTATCTCAACTTATCCCTTACTGACTTCAGTTCAATTATCATATAAATATGAACCAATATTTAGTACCCTTAATAAACAGTAGAACTTCTGTAAGTTGACCACCCAAGGGACTGTAACAAACTGGTCAACATACAAACATGGTCAGCAAGAGGAAGGCAACCTATTGTACTGATATGTACACGTGGTGCATGTCCAGTCTATGAAAATTATGTCAACTAGAGGAGGTGGTCAGTGTACGGAGGGGCCAACAATGGAGGTTATACTGTATATCGATTGTACTGATGTTCTCAAATAATGGTCTCCCTTTATGCTCAGCCTTGTCCTGTAACTCTGCAGTCCTCTCCCACTCTGACACTGAGCTTAGCCATGTGACTTGTTTTGACTAATGAAATAGTAGCAAGCTTAAGGCAAACAGAAGCATGAAAAAGTGCTTTCATGTGTCTACTTGCTCTCTCCTACCCCTTATCCTTAGATGAGATTAATGGAAAATGAGTGGCTGTGGAGGATAGCCAAGGTGCTTTAGCTGAAAGCCTGTCAACCTTTAGAATCAGGGTCACTTAGTTGGCCTGAAGTTAACCAGAGATGGGTGAGACTAGAAGAACCATCCAACTGAGTTTAGCATCGCTGTTATTCCATAGACTCATAAAATAAATATAGTTACTGTTTTAATCTGATAAGTTTGGAGTGGCAGGTTAAGCCAGAGTAGTGAACTGGCATAATACCATATGAGCAAATGTTCAGTTCTCCCTTTCAAGAAAGGAGAAGAAAAATCATGGGGCCAATAAGAGTTGTGGTTTAAAAGAATCACAAAGGCTAACTCCTTTTGAAATACATTTAACAGAAGGTAGGTGGAAAATCTTAGAAAACATTTAAGTTCTATTTTTTAGTATGCTTTTTCACCAGTAAAGTTAAAACAATTGATCATAAATAAAGAAAAATCCACAATTAAAAGAGCATGGAAGGCTGGACATGTTGGCTCACGCCTGAAATCCTAGCACTCTGTGAGGCAGAGACAAGAAGATTGCTTGAGGCCAGGAGTTCAAGACCAGCTTGATCAAGAGCAAGACCCTGTAACTACAAAAGAAATAGAAAAATTGGGCCAGGTGTTGTGGGAGGTGGGTGCCTGTAGTCCTGACTGCTGGGGAGGCTGAGGTAGGAACATCACTTGTGCCCAGGAGTTTGAGATGGCAGTGATCTGTGATGATTCTTGACCAGGTGACAGAGAGAGAGCCTGTCTCAAAACAAACAAACAAGAAGCATGAAAAACACAATAGCCAAATAGAAATCAGTATAAGGCATAAATTACAGATTTGATACTGAAAAGACTTAACTTTGAATGATAAAGTATCCTTCCAGATGTAGAATAAAAGTATACTAAGATGCAAAAATAGGCTCAATTTAAGATATCCAAATTAAAGATTATAGGAATTCCAATGAGAAGGAACATAAGAATAGATAAGAATCCCCGAAACAGAAACATGCTTTCATGATCTAAATGAATAAAACCTGAATCTAAAAATTGAGACTGTACTTTATGAGAAAAACAATGACAAAAAAAAAGCATAATATGTTAGAATTTTAGGGAGTACATGAAGATTTTGAAAGCGATCAGGAGAAAATGTGCACATTACCTCAAAAGAGAAATGAGTCTAGTTGACCTTAGTGGGCTTCTCAAAATCAATAAATGCTAGACGATAACACAAAAAGTAGTCTATTATATTTATATTAGGGTTATCCAGAAAAAATCCTGTATATAATAAGAAATATAAAGAGTTCATATGTATTATAAGTTTATGCATATATTTTATATACATATGTATATATTTTTATATAAAGAATAAGAAATTGGCTCATGCTGTAGGGAGGCTGAGAAGTCCCAAGATCTGCAGACAGCAAACTGGAAATCCAGAAGAGCAGATGGTTTAGCTCCAGTCTAAAGGCAGCAGAAGACCTATGTCCTATCTTGGAAACAGGCAGTGAGAATGACTCTCCTTTGCTCAGCCTTTTCATTCCATTTAGACCCTTAATGAATTGGGTGAGGTTCAACCCACACTAGGAAGAGTAATTTTCTTTGCTCAGTCTAGCTATTTAATTGTTAATATTATCCAGAAGCACCTTCACAGACACACCCATAATAACATTTAACCAAATATCTAGGCACCCTATGGCCCAATCAAATTGACACATTAAATAACCATCACAGTATTTTTCTCTTTAAGCTTCAGATATAGTTTAATGTATGAATCATAATGTCCCAGATAAAATCTGTGCTTAAAGCAAGTAAACCTAAAGCAAGAATCTCATGTTCCACATGTATGTCAGAAATAATCAGAAGTGAAACATTCTATACATCAAAACTGAGAGAAAAAAATATCAAATCAAGGGTATAGCAATGTATTTACATATAAGCTAAGTAAACTCATATCAATAGCTTTCCTTTTATTTTATATTAGCAGCTAATTAAAAGTTACAATGGAAAAATTTAACAAGAACTGGGTGGACCTTACATAATTGGAAACAAAATGTTACTGAAAGCTAATAAGAAAATATAAATAAAAAAGACATTATACTTTTGAGTGAGTAATTCTGATTGAAAACCTACTGAAATCTGACATCTTCATTCTGAAGCCCATCATGACCGATAAAGAAAAGGTGTAAAATTTTCAAATCCTTGAGGCATTTGCCTGAAAAATATTAAACATGGTATAAAGTGACACACAGGGTGTGTTGGCTCGCTCAGTGCCAATTTTAATCCTGTTTGCTCTATCTTCCTTTTCTAATGGAGGCTGTAAGAGCAAAACCACAAACAACCTTCCCTCAAGCCCCTGTAATTTTTTTTAGACTCTCTTGTATCTAAAAATGACCTTATAACACAGATATTTCTTTCCTATTCCTTTTTTTCCTTCTTCCCACAAATAAATGTGTGGTGACTAGAATTACAGTAGCCGTTGCTACATTTGATGAGCAAGAAGTGGGAAGAATTCGAGGTTCTAATGTCATCTTGAGCAGCTGAATTAGCCCTGGGCTACCCATCCCTTGACTTTTATTAAGTAAAAAAAAAAAAAAAAAAAAATGCCTTCTTTATATTAGGGGTGTTTTTATTGCAGTTGAACACAATCCAAACTGACATTCTATGGCAATTAACATTATGCACTACGGATATAAGATAGATCTATTGGACAAAGGGAAATCCAGAAACATGCCTAAAATCTATAACCTAAAACAATAACAAGCGAAGTATGATAAATAACTGAGGGGAAGATGAATGAATTGCATAAATTATTTTCTTCAAGTAAAACTAGAGGTTTATATAAAACACATTAAATTCCAAATATATCAAAGAGGCATATAATATGAAACTATAAACAAAAATACATTTTTAAAATGAACGAATTTAAAAAACAAAATATGTTTTAAAAAGTTTACTCTCTGGCTTGGCGCCCGTAGCACAGTGGTTACAGTGCCGGTCACATACACCAAGGGTGGTGGGTTTGATCCCGGCCTGGGCCAGCTAAACAACAATGGCAACGACAACAAAAAATAGCCGGCTGTTGTGGTGGGGGCCTGTATTCCCAGCTACTTGGGAGGCTGAGGCAAGAGAATCGCATGAGTCCATGAGTTTGAGGTTGCTGTTAGCTGTGATGCCACAGCATTCTACCATGGATGATATAGTGAGACTCTGTCTCAAAGAAAAATTTTTTTTACTCTGATTTCATAATGCATAAAGAACTTCCTAAGTATATAATCAATGAAAAAATTCTAATAAAAATTGATTTATTTGATTTCTTGGACATAGGTAAGTATTTTGCATTATTTTGTACACAAACAAAAGTCTAAAAGTCAAAGGAGATATTAGGAAAATATTTACCTAAAACATGATAAGCAAAGGCTACTTTCCTAATATGTAGGAATGCTTACTCATTCCAAAATGAAAACAGCAAGGGAGAATGAACAGGGGACATTTGAAGGATGATTCATGGGAGGAAAATGCAATAGCCAACAAGTAAAAAGCATATATAATCTTACATATAATTAAAGACATTCAAGACAAAATAATGAGGCATTTAGGTTATAGAACGGGATATGTTTCTGGATTTCTCTCTATCCAATGGATCTGTGTTATATCAGTAGTACATAAATAGAAAATAATCAGAATTTATTCATGTTTCTGATTGCTACCTGAGTTGAGTTATTTATATTGGGATATAAATTTGAATCATAAGTTATTGTTTATGAGTGCATCTGTCAAATAGAAATTATTTTGTTTGCAGAAGATTGTCATGCACATGATTGGTCATATATGAGGCAATGGCATTCAATGCTGTAGAAATTCATCTCTGCCTTAGAATTCTCAAAGCTAAGAGAGGTGGCATGAGCAATTCCAGCAGGGTGAAAGACTTTTAAGCTGATAACCAAGAGAAACACTATGTATTCCAGATAAGAAAAAACTTGAACTAAATTTAACAAAATAGGAAATGCAAGACAATTCTAATATTTTTCAGTATATCTCAAAATAATACTGTGAGTTGTATATGAGATGAAGAAGTAATTTTCACAGGTATAGATTACAAAAGCATCATGCCACTCTACTGCTGGTGGTAGATGTTAATGGCTAAAAGTGATTTATACCAGTATTCAGACTAAAGAAAATAGAAGGCTTAAATAAATGCATTATGTGATATATTTTTAAAACTTGTCACTTACTAAAATAAAAATATGTGTATACTAAAAATATTATTAAATCTTAGAATCAAAATCTTCCGAGATAAAGGAAATATGATACACACATGCATATAGGTTCTAGGAAGATTATACAACAGAAGATTAAATATAGTTATCTCTTGATTATGGAATTATGATTACTTTGAGTTTTTTCCTTCTTACTCTCTTTCCTAGTTTCCCACATGAGCTTTTTTTGTTTTTGGTTGGGGCCGGGTTTGAACCCGCCACCTCTGGTATATGGGGCTGGTGCCCTACTTCTTGAGCCACAGGCACTGCCAAGCTTTTTAAATTTATAAAACCAGGGTAAAGAAAAATATTTTAAAGTGATTGAATGTCATATTCACACCACTTAACTCAAACTTAGTCTGAGTGTAGGAAAATTCCCAGTTGACCTGTATAATGGTTTTAAATTTGTCCTTATTTGTTTTTAAAGGCTGAGTTTATATCTAAAAGGATAGGAAATCCAAATTGTTTTTCTTACTCTCACACAGTCAATACAGAAAACTTGGCCTCTAGTCACCAAAATGTGCAGGGATTTCTTTCTTTCTTGACCAGCAACCAGTCAATTCTGCACTGGACACCAGCAATCAATCAATTCTGCAGTGGACACTACAGGGTAAGTAGCCTCCAACTCAATTCAATTTTGACATAATCTCCCTGAAGATAGCATCACATCCCAAAACGTCAGATCTCAAGTAATAGTTTGTCATCTATACTCGTGACTGAGTATACATTGGTAATTCGCATAATCAGTCCCCTCTTGGGATTTGATTAATTTGCTAGAGTGGCTTGAAGAACTCAGAGAACCACTTTACTTACTTTTACCATTTATTTTAAAGGACATTACAAAGGATACAATTGAAGAGATGCATAGAGAAAAGTATGTGAAAAGAAGCTTGAAGTTTCCAACCCTCTCTGGGCATGCCAACCTCCAAACCCTTCACATGTTCATCTGTCTGGAAGCTCCGTGAATCCAGTCCATTTGGGGTTTTTCTGGAGGCTTCATTATATAAACATGATCAACTACATCAGAGGCCACTGGTCATGACCTTAAACTTTAGCTCTTCTCCCCTCCCTGGAGGTTGGGAAGTGGCGCTGGAGGTCCCAGACATCTAATGGCCTGGGTATTTCTCGTGAACAGCCCCCAGTCTGAGACTATGTAAGAGATCCCAGGCTATAGCCATCTCATTAGCATCCAAAAGACATATCAATCCAGATATTCCTAGGGTTTTAGGAGATGTATTCCAGGCAACAGGAGGAGATCAAATACAGTATATATTTCACAACATTTCTGGTTTCTGTTAGTTGGTTTATGAACCGTAACTTCTCAACTCAGATCAGGTGCATTACTTCTCTGCAATTTTCATATATACTTTCTTATTGTAACATCCTTCTGGTTGCATTAGTCTCTAACCTGCTTGAAAATATTCTTCCTACTTTAACCAAATTATTTCCTTCTTTAAATTACAGCCCTAGTATTTGTTTCTTCAGCAATATTTCCCTCAGTATCATCCTTCCTTTAATTTACTTTTCCTCTTCTTCATTTATACCCATGGATAATGGGAAAAGTATTTCCCATGTACCATGATAATATTTATCATTTAGTGTTGGTGTGGTAGCACACTCTCCATGCAATGTGAAGGCTGTCAAGTGAAGGATCACAAAGTTGACAAATTTGGAAAGGACAGCTTTATTTTTCATGAAGGATTGCAGGCTGAAGGCGGCCATTCTGACAGGATGAGAAATGTAGCCTCCAGCCAGAAGCTGGAAAAACAGCCACTTCTAGGAAGGGCAAGGAGAACAGAAATTTATGCTTAAAGGAGAAACTGTGCATGCACATTGAGGTGTTTGCTTCTTTATGGGTAACATGTTTAAAAATGGCAGTGTTAGTGTAATCAGAGGGTGGAGATATCTGCCCTCTGATGTCAAAATGTGAAGCAGAGAACACAAAGACCACTCTGTGTGCAGTCTCTGGTTGAATCAGCAGTGGAACAAGTTTTTCCAAAAGGCTGGTTCTGTTTAGCCCTTAGGGAAGAAAGCCTCATGGCAGTTAGTGATGGGGGTATTATAACAAGGTATGTCTGACCTCCCACCCTGTCATGGCTGGGAATTCAGTTTTAAGGTTTCTCTGGGATCCTCTTGGCCAATAGGGGATATGTTCAGATGGTTGGAAGAAATGGGATTTTATTTTTATTTCCCAAGGCTTACTTCTCATTCACTAACGCAGTGAATCTGAGCTGAGAAAAGAACTTTGATCTGAGGAAACTCAGTTCTAATTATCAGACCCAGAGAGAGAGAGAGATTAAAATAAGAACAAGTCATGTCCTCTCTCCCACTTAAGCCATGCCTGTATCTCTTGAAGCTGCTTGCTATTGCGATAAGTAGCTATAAATTAACCTAATAATGCCATACTGGTCACTATGCCTCACACCCTATAGCTTAACAAAATATAGTTGTAACAGAAGTAGAGGCACAGAAAAGGGAAAGATGTTTACAAATTGTCTTTTTAAAATCCCTCACCTTTCTGAGGAATTAAAACCTTTGTTCCTGCCTATGGCCAGTATTCTGCAAAGACCAAGCTGACTCCATTTTATTAAAACTAACTCCACTTTATTTCTCAGCCTTCATTATGTAGTTACATAACTAACTCCACTTTATTTCTCAGCCTTCATTATGTAGTTACATACCGAAAGAGTTGAGTAACTCACTCCCTTCCCCGCCCCTCGTCCTTGTGTCTGCCCCGAGTGATAGCAACTCCTTCCCAGACTAGCCAAGGACAAGTATTACTCAGTCCCCTAGACCTCTATCAGCTCAACCCACACCCCCTCCCTTTTTCCTTTCTGTACCCTTAAAACCCCCCTCCTTTTCCAGGCCAGGGGCTTCTCCCTTTTCCTGCTGCGCCAGGTGTGAGAGATCCCCAGCCTGGGCTGACTTGTGAATAAACCTCCTGCTTTTGCATTGGATTTAGTCTCTTAGTGATTTATGTGGGGGATCCCTTGAGCTAGGCACAACAATTCAAAGAAGCAGAACAATATTCTTTATTATTTGTTTTCTAACATTGTAAACTGTAGAAATTGGGTCAACAGAATTACCCAGACATTGGTCACAAAATTGTCTTTGTTGGGAATAATTAGGTTGACCAAAACCACCTACTATGAAATAGTACATACATGCTGGAATAGCCTACCACCAAAGCCACCCTTTAAAAGCGCTGTATTTCTGCTTAAAGGGAGAGACAATGGTTTATTAAGATGACAGTCTGCCATCCTCCTCATTTGCTGGCAAATTAATAAACTTCTCTATCCTTTCTCTCAAATCACTTGTCCTCCTTCTCCATTCAGCTTTCAGCACAAATACTGGACTTTCAGTAACAAATATGGTATTCCTGGGTGGGCCCATCGATGCCCTGTGGAATGGCATCCCACGACTGCTACTGTGTCTTAAAGAGATAGGCAGCAGCCTTGGGTCAAGCTATGGGTCTTCACCAGTAGGAGGACCGTCTTTTCAGGGTGAGAGATGGAGGGAACATTCCAACAGCTGCCGGAGCCTGTTTAGCTCTGGGGAACTCTTGTCTCACCATCCCTGGATTACATGCGACTCTTTACAACCTGAACTTCACTGAGGAAAAGGAAATGGATTTGGAAAGAGTTGTGATGCACTGGCCCTTTTGGTGAGTTCTCTGGTGTGTATACTGAGAACCTTGGATTCTGCCCAGTTAGAGAAGGTGATCTACCTTCTGGCCCTGTGGTAGGGCATTTGTTTTGTGGTGCTGTGGGTGCAGAAGTCAGAGTAGAGCAGAACTAGGGAACCTGGGGGATTTGTCTCGTTTGGTTTAGGAGAATTCAGTTTTCTTTCATACGGTCCTAATTGAGGATACGCCTTGGCATTGGGAAAATCGTTAATATTGGGAATTCCCAGTGTTATCTATTTGTCAGCTTGTGTTTGTCATTTTTATAGCTGCCTGCCACTTGGCATGGGTTTCATAATCACATTCCTCTAAAGCCCAAAATAATTTAAAGTTCCAACATCTTTTATTTTTGAATTATTATACTTATTTTCACAAGGTCCAGGCCAGGACAGGGGTTGAGCAGTGAAAATGAAAAGGAAGGGAGGAGAAATGGATGAGACAGATGTTAAAAAGTGAGATGCAATTGAGTTTGGCAGCTGACTGCAGCTACATTTCCCAGAGATGATAGAGACAGGAATGGTTCTGAATTTGGTACTGAAGGGTTGGGGAGCAGAAATAGCAATATCTTGGCTGGTGATGGGGGGAGAAATAATGAGGCATCTTTGAACAGGTTTGAGTTGGCAAAGCATCCATGTGATGCCCACTGGTTATTTTTCTATTTTCTATCTCAGGATGCAATTTTCTTCTGCAGTCACAAGTATGACTCATGAAAGTCTTTATTTTTTAGGAATGGAGGACATTAAAGTGGTTAGCTATAGGATTTAACAACCTGACATAAAATGCTTTAAAATGGTAGACAAATCTCCAAAATATCATTGACAAGAGGAAAATCAATCAGAGTCAAAAATATTATTATTTCACATCCTTTTATTGTCTAGTTGAATGTTTAGTCAGAATTGATTTGCTATATTTCAGTGTCTCAAGGCCACTATCCCACCCACTGCTAGTAAACATACAGAAGCAAATATGTTATTGATGGTGAGTTGACCGAATCATCTATAAAAAAGAAAATGATGATATAAGTAAATAGGTTCTTTGTTATGACTAAAGAGCCTGCAAAAATTCAATTATTTAAATAAAGTTAATATAAAATGTAAATAAAATTATCTTTATTTTATTTATTTATTTATTTTTTTAATTTTTTAATTAAATCATAGCTGTGTATATTAGTGTATTTTATTTATTTTTAAGACAGAGTCTCACTTTGTCACCCCTGGTAGAGTGCCCTGGCACCATAGCTCACAGAAACTTTAAACTCCTGGGCTCAAGCAAACCTCTTGCCTCTACCTCCCAAGTAGCTGGGACTATAGTTGCCCACCACAACACCTGGCTATTTTTTAAGAAACAGGGTCTCATTCTTTCTCACTCTGGTCTCAGACTCCTGAGCTCAAGCACTCCATCTGCCTTGGCCTCCCAGGGTGCAAGAATTACAGGTGTGAGCCACCACATGTGGCAAAATTATCTTTAAAATATTAGATTTGTATTCTCAATTCTCAGAGGTGTAATTATTAACAAATAAATTAATAACGTATCACAATGCATTAGCAATTTTAAACCATGTCAGTGAAGAAATGCTCTTCCCTCATGGGCGAATCACTTTCCCCTCATATCACTGAAATAAGTTTCTGTAGCTTCTAGGAGAATATATTTGTGGTCAAATGGATTCAGAAACCACTTGTTTTTCAAGACTTTGGGTTTTACAACTAGTCTAAAGAATGACTGCACCTTACCATTCTAAACCAGTGTTTTTCAATCATTTTTTAAAAATCTCGTAGCACACGTCAACCTATAGTTAAACTTCCGTGGCAACTAAAATTATGTTGATCAAAAAAGAAAAAGAGCAAAAAGAATATACTTGCTGTGCTTTGAATTTCTTTAGGAAATAATTTAATTAATGGTCTTTAAAATTTTTTGCAGCACACCTAAGATCCTCTCATGGCATACCAGTTGAAAAACACTGTAAGTAGCCCTGATTTCAGTAGCAATCCTGAAGGGTTACATTCAGCACATGGTTGAATGCTACTTTACCAAACAAAATAACTCTTTCTACATCTTCTGTTGATAGTCACTAGCCATCCTGCAGAGGTGAAGACCCTGCCTACTCTATTGTTGGAAAAAATAAAGGATTGGCAAATATGAAACCCCAGTGCTCTTCAGAGACCCTTGCTATTTGGGGTGACTATGTTCCACATAGTCACACAGAGGCCCAGGTCATCCCTTCCATATTATGGCTTCATCACCCCCCGGGGGAAAGTTGAGTCACTGCCTTGTTCTTGTGTTAGCCCATGGAAACTGGAGGGCAAGGAGGACAAATAATTTTTTTTTAAAAATGAGTGACACAAAAGAAGCATATATCACTTTCACTCATATTATGCAGTCTAAAATATTGTCTAGGAAAACTGAGCATATAATCATGCAACACAAGTTTCAAAGACATTGAACATATACTCTGGGTTTATCAAGCAAGAGAAGGTAACAGAAATGTCCTTTCTCCAGAGTTCCATCCACTCTCTATGCTCCATTGTCAAGCATGAAAAAACTGTCTGCCTAAATAATTCATCAGTGAGATGCTAGCCCTGTGGAATTTAATCACTTGAGAGAATCACTTAAGGGAATTTGAGAAACATAGGCTCTAGCTAGGTGGCCATGGGCTCAGTTTAAACTGACTAACGTGGAAGAAAAGAAAAATAAATTCTGGGTAACAGTTAGCCGTTTGCCATAAACCGTATGTATTCACAGATTTATTTTTTTATAACCATAGTCTATCTCTCAGCTGAAAAAATAAGACTCAGCCCACAGACAAGAAACTAAGTCTTATTAATAGTAACAGCTTGTAGAGATTGTGAAATTGACAGATTAGTAAATATGTATTCACACAGACAAAATGAGATCATAATGTTATTATGAAATCAGAACTCTATACTTGCATATTATTTCAATACAAGGTTTTTCCATCCAGATCAGGAAAAGCTCATTTATTCTTCCAGGTATAGGAACAATGCAAACAATTTAAAATATAATAACTTGCTTCATACTTGGAAGATCTATATTTAAACAACATAAAAATTATTTATTTAAACACTTAGGTTTCCTTGGAAACTTGTACCTCAATATCTACACATGTCAAGGTAACATTTTTATATGGAACATCATTGAATAAAAACTCAGAGACAAGTCATGGTGCTATTCAGTCAAATACACATGGTTGATAGAATTATTGAGGGAAGCCACCGTTTATGGCATTTTCTTCATTAATGTCGAATCAATAATCAATAATTTGACCTCATTTTGTCTACTTTATCTGATACCTAGGTATATAACAGTTTGTTTATAGGTATGATACTAAACATATTTCCAGGTACAAGTTGTCAAAATTTTCTATGATCTTAATTTCTATTACTTTGGCATCTGTGTTCCTGAGCATAAGTGAAGTTGGTATTACAATTGTCTGTATATGCTAGCTTATAGAAGAAAAAGAAACCTAGTAAAAGAGATTAAATGGAATTACACACTTTACTTCTATTTTAAAATGTTGGTATAACACTATTTGGATAATCCAAAGATCACACCTCAACAAAAGCATGGACTACAAGTCTCTTTTCTTATTACAGGATCATTTTTTACTCTTCTGGGGTCCAATTGACTATTCTAAGAGGATGAGTGTATTAAAGCACAAATAGGAGAGATACAATCTATATACCTTCTGTGCCACATAATGACATTTTAGTCAATAGTGGTCCATAAGATTATAATGCTGTGTTTTGTGTTTTTACTTCACCTTTTCTATGTGTAAATATCTTTAGATATACAAGTACAATTGCCTACAGCATTCAGCACAGTAACATGCTATACAGGTTTGAAGCATAGAAGCAACAGGCTACAACATATAACCTAGGTGTGTAGTAGGTTGCACCATCTGGGTTTGTGTAAGCACACTCTATGATGGTCCCATAAGGATGAAATTGGCTAAGGATGCATTTCTCAGAACATACCCCTTTCATTAAGTGGAGCATGCCTGTGTAAAGTGACATTTAGAAATAAAAAAATATAGTATATATTTGTTTTGTATAAATGTCAAAAATTGTTTTTTCTTGTTGAAATGTGGCTGCTTCTAGGGAAAAGATTAACATACAAGCATTGGACTGTTAGAAGAAATCTCAGAGGACATCTAATTAAGTATTTCCCCAAGGCACAGGTTCGTTACTTCTTTATCATTCCTAACAGATTACCTCTCAGTCACCTCGACTTGAATGCTTCCAGTGCAGCCTATCCCATTCCATTTCATCATTCTTCAATGGACACCTCTAAACTGTCTCTCCAATGTCTTATTCTCCTTGGCCTTCTCTGAAACAACAGATTGTAAATCTGTACTCATTTCTGTGTGATTATCTATGAGTATATGAGGAGTATTATTTTTCTCCTGAGACTTTTCAAGGCTAAATCTTCCCAACTGTTTCAGTATTCTTTGATTGAAATGGTTTCCTGGCTCATCACTCTCCCAATGACCTTCCTTTGGACACACTTCTGTCCCTTAAAAAAATGCTGCAGATGTGTTGTGGTCTGTCCAGAGAACAGAATCTAGTAAAATAGTCTCTTTTTTTTACTAGTTAGCATGCATTTGTTCCTGAAATGAACATGATATTAACTTTTTCATCAACTTCCCCACATTACATGGTCCTATTTGAATGGCATGGGAAGCCCCTTCATGGGCCACGCAAGGGGGCTGTACATCTGTCACTACAGATTTTATTTATTCCCTTGATGCTGAAATGTTTTTCTTTGCTCTGACATCCCTAGAGTCGCCTAGTAAAATATAAGTCACCCAATTCAAGGGATACCTTCCAGGGGTAGGGAACCTATGGCCTTGGGGCCACATTGTGTCTTCTAGACCCTGGAGTACAAAATCTTAACTGAATTGAAATTTTGCAGAACAAATCATTTTCAACGGATTTTTCATTTGTAATTGGTTAACAACGGCATGAGAACAGGAGTGGGGGAAAGCTGGCAGTAAGAGAGTTCAGGAAATGAGAGACATCCTCAGTATTATTCCCATGAAGTCATTAATAGGGAATTTGGAAGATACCAGAGAATAAATATTGTTCACTACAAACTTTCCTGTCTTTTAGGGTGTTGTAATAGATCTGTCAGCCCTCAGTGTAATGTTTGAATTTTGAAGTTACTTTGTATCTCAAACACCTAAAACTATAAAAATGGTCTAAAGAAATCAAGAAAGGGTAAAATAGTACATATAATTTTGGGTTTCACATAGGAGATTAAAACCTGTATCTAATACTATGCTTTAACAAAATTTTCTCATTATCCGATGTCTTCACGTTTAAAGTTGTGTTCTTGCGCACAGCATGTAGTCAAGTCTTGTTTTTCATCCCAAATGAGAGTTCTGTCATTGAATTGGAATATTGAGACCAGAGTTGTTAGAAAGAAATAAAAAATGAGTCACACTACTTTTAAAATTTTCTAGCATGCACATTATAAAGAAAAAAGAAAGTACTCATCCGGAGTTGCCTATGGGCTGCTCATGGTGATTCTGAACTTTTCTAATGCTGCGGCCCTTTGATACAGTTTCTGTGGGTCTCAACCCACAGGTTGAGAACCACTGAGAGCTTTAATGAACCTCTTGGGTTACCAACAGATTGTAAATCTGTTCTCATTTTAGAAAAGGCAATTTTAGAAAAAAGACACATGAATGTTTATAGCGGCACAATTTGCTATCACCGGAATGTGGAGGCAACCCCAGTACCTATCAATGTGCGAATGGATGGGTGAGAAGTGGTGTGGAGTGCTGCCCAGCCATAAAAAATGGTGATCTGGTAACTTTTTGACCAGCCTAGAGGAAACTGGAAACTATTATTTATTTTATTTTATTTTGTTTTATTTCATTTTATTTATTAAATCATAGCTGTGTTTATTTTTTATTGAGACAGAGCCTCATTTTGTTACTCTCGGTAGAGTGCTATGGCATCATAGATCACAACAACCTCAAACTCTTGGGCTCGAGAGATTCTCTTGCCTCAGCCTCTCAAGTAGCTCAGACTACAGCACCCTTCACAACACCAGCTAACAAAACTATTCTTTTAGGTGAAACATCACAGGACTGGAGACACAAACACCAAACTCATGTACTCAATACCAAATTGGAACTAATCAATCAACACTTAAGTGCACATAGGGAAGGAAGTCTTAGTGACAATCGAGCTGAGGGAAGGAGTAAATTCATATCTTTTGGGTGCAGTGCACACTATCTGAGTGGAGGAAACACTTATGTGCACCACTTTGACTCGATATGTACAAAAACAAAGTATATAAACAAAACATGAGTACCCCCTAACAGTACAAAATTAAAAAAAAAGAATGCCACCATACACATAGTTAACACAATCCACTACTATTAACAAAATAAAAACAGTTGATGAAAGGCTCACTAGGTTATGTGATTACACAGTGGCTTTGTTTTTGTCTTGAAACATCATGGTCACTCAGTGGTCTAATTTTTTCTTACCAGACTAACCCCTGGGCTCTCCCTTACAGTTCTTCAGATTCTACAAAAGTGAATCTTTTTCCTAAGTCCTGGAATCTAATCTGTCTTATTCTAGTGTATGGATGTGTATGTCGTGTTTGGTGGGGTGGGTGGATGTTTGTGTGTGTATAATTAGAAAAATTGAGAGTTACCATGGTTTTTCAAAGGGACGATAATTGATAGCTAACTAATTTGCAGGGAAAACCATGGAAAATAATCAGCTTTGAATAATGGTGGAACTTAAATTGGGAAGACTTCAGATCTGGGGAATAATGTCTTTCCTCCCCTCTTCTGGTTTCCTCTGACTTTTCTCTTAAAAGCAATTCTTCCATTAAATCTTTTGTATGTTTCATTCTTTTGTTTTTCAGAATTTTACAGAGGTACAGATGTTTTGGCGACATGAATTGCTTTGTACAGTTTGAGTCAAAGTTATAAGTGTGCCCATCACCCAGATAGTGTGCACTGTGTCCAGTAGGTGTGGGTTTTCCTGTTCTCTCCTCCCCTCTCTCACCTATGTGGTTTCCATTGAGTTTTCCTTCCATGAGCATTGAACGATTAGGTCCAATTTAACAGTAGGTACATGTTGTATTTGTTTTTCCATTCCTGAGATACTTCACTTGGAGGAGTGGTCTCCAGTTCCTTCCAATTTGTTACAAAAGCTATTGGTTCACCATTTGTGAGTGTGTGGCTGAGTGGTACTCCATGGTATACATTGATCTGCTTTTGTCCTGATGGGTACTAGGTTGATTCCAATCTTTGGGATTATGAATTGTGTTGTAATAAACATTCAAATGCAAGTGACTTTCTTATAAAAAAAAAGAAAGGGAAAATTAATTTCAAGTATATATTTTATTTAACCCAACATATACAAAGTACTTCAATAAGCAATCAGCATGAAATTATTGATTAGATTTTTTAAATTCCTTTTCTGTATAAAGTTTTAAAAACCCATTAATTCATACCAGCCATATGCCAAATGTTTAATAACCACATTTAGCTAGTGACTACCATGTTGGATAGCACAGTTTAAATAATTTATGTTTAATTATCATTATGTTAGATTTGATTTATCATCTTGCTAGTTTTTTTTTAATTTAAATCTGCTCTTTTTACCTTTCTCTCTTTTATTGACTTAATTTTTATTAGTTGAGTGTAAATTTCTTGTAATGATTCCATTTATCTCCATTATTGGCTTATTAGCTATACCTTTGTTTTATTTTATATTGTTGCTTTAACGTTCACATAAACATCTTTAACTTACCAATGTCTATCTTCCAATAATATTATACAACTTTGTATACAGCATAAAATGCTGTTTCCTTCTTTCTTTGTACTATTGTTTTCATATATATTTATCTATCTTCACATTATGTACTTTATAATACATTGTTATTATTTTCCTCTTAAATTATCCATTCTGTTTTAAGAAGATTAGCACATGAGAAAATATTTTACCCAGATATTTGCTGTTTCTAATTTCTTTAACTTTTTGTGCAGTGTTAATTTCCATATGGTTATTATTTCCTTTCTTCTTGAAGAGAAATCTTCAATATTTCCTAAAGTTTATTTTTCTGATAATGAATTCTCTCAATTTTCCTTGTTAATAAACTCTGTTTCCTCCTTCATTTTAGAAACTTATTTTTGCTAGCTATAGAATTACAGCTTGACAGACTTTTTTCTTTTTCTTTCAGTATTTTGAAATTATCATTCCATTGTCTTCTGGCCTCTGTAGTCTCTAAAGATAAGTCTTCTATCATTCTTATCTTTGCTTCTCTAACTGTAATGAGTTTGGGGACTACTTTTAGGATCTTCTGTTTATAGTGGATATTTAGCAGTTTGATGATGATGTGCCTTGGTATGCTTTTCTTTGTGTTTCTTTTGTTTGAGACTCATTGTGTTTATTGGATACATGGTCATAGGATGTTTATCAAATTTAGAAAATGTTCAGGTATTATTTCTTCAATATTCTACTTCTCCCAAAGAACCTACATTTATTTCTGCTAGTAACAACTCATGCTAAATAAACTAAATGAGCCCCTAACATATCCTGAAGTCTGATATAAACTACTCGCTTATGTAAAATGAGGAATTGAGGAGAATGAATTGTGGTCTTTAAATTTCCTTGTATTGAAGAATTTGGGCCTTTGACTTTTACTTAGAGAAGAAATGGGAACACAATTTTCTGGACATTATTTCTCCAGGAATGAAACAATATAAGGGAATCTGTATTATGTGAATTTGAGGATTTAAAAATTATTAAACTTTGTACTACTGTAATATTTTTATTCTGTCATTTGAGCTCATAATATACCCTGTCAAAATGTGAGTTAGAAAACAAAAATTGATAGGGTCCTGCCACAGGGGCAGTGTGTGGAACAGGCGGCAATCAACTGAAGAAATGTAAAGTTAGAAACAATAGCAAAGAGAAAGACCATAAGACACAGAATACAATTAAAGGTGGGAACTCAGGGGTCCATTGCCCATTGGTGGGATTCTGGCAATGGTACCGAGTGTTTGCTCCACTCTGCTTTTATGAGTATTTGCTCTGCTCTGCTTTTATTGAAGTCTCTTTGCCCAAAGAGTAAGATAAGGGTGGAAACAAAGACGTCAGCAGTTTCTCTGAATGAGCATATCAACTGCTATTATTATTATTAATTTTAAGGGTTTGAGTAGCCTTGAGGAATCTGAAATCCAAGCCTTGTATTGGGAAAGCCTTCCACTTGAGATCATACACACAGATTTCTAGGGAAGTGTTAAACTCCACTACTTCCTTGTGGAATAAAATGCCACTGGTGTTAATCTCCTCTGAGGAATCAGTGTGAGGGAGGAATTTTCCTCCCATCACCACCACAGAGGATCTTCCTCTCCAATAAGGGATATAAGCTCTTTTGCCCATATCTCAGGGCTTGAGCTACTCCCTTGATCTCTGCCCCAGGCAAATGCAAATCTCCACAATGGGTATCTTTTTTGCCTGTTTACTAGGCAGGAATGACCCAGTCAATGTATCTTTCTAGGTCTTTGCCACAGTCTCTTCTATGGACATTTTTCCTTAGAGTGCTCACATACCCAGCAGGGGTGGGTATGCTGTATCCCCAACAGGCTAAAATTTCAGAAAAGGGAAGCTTGATAGCATGGCTAGCTTAAATGTAAACTAGCTGACTTTTCTTTGTTCTGACTCACTCATCCTACTTTTTAATTTTCCTCTTTTTCTGGGGGGTGCTTTCCCTTGCCAAGAATGGGGTCTTCAATCCCATTCTTCCTACAAAAAAATGAATGTATTTTTTGTCTAGATTACAGAATGGCCTTGGAGTTGACCCAATTCAGAAGAAATGCCTACCAGTGGTCCCAGAAAGATATACAAAAGAGAAAGGATTGGTATTGGAAGAACAAAATTCATGAAGGATGAAGGTGTTAGAAGAGGTATATTGAAGAATGACTGCTCTTGCTCTTCAGGGAATAGTCACAAACCCTGTTAACTTTAGGCTTTCATTAGTAAGCCCTGTGTGCTGAAAGACCAAAATGCTGGGTCCCTGTTTGTTGTCTTTCACATGGCCTACCCACAAAAGATCCATCTTTTCTTTCCCTTTCTACTTTAAATAGTCAGTGGCTGCCATGCTGCCATACTCATATCCAGTTCTGCTTCTGGGAAAATGTATTTGTAGTAGTGGTGGGAGCAGGGATGAAGGAATATTAGGAAACCCTTTGGCTGGAGATTAAAGTCTTAAAGATTATCATTAACAATGATGATATTTTACTCTCAACATCCCTAACTATTATGCTTTGTGGATGTAAGAAACTGACTTAGCATACATTCAGAGAGGTTGAGTTATTAATATTTGCTATCCTTAAAAGCCCAAGAGCTATCACTGATGTGGCAGATAGGCTATTGTAAGTGGCCCCCACCATCTGTGCCTTGTGTGATCCTTTCCCTTGAAGTATAAGGGGAGGTCTGTGTCTTAATTCTAACCAATGAACTTTGACAAGTTCATGGGATGTGTGTGATTGTATGTAAGTGATTATGTCACATAAGATTTTAGTGCCCACCTAATGAATTTTTCTCTCTCTTCCTGGAGTTGAAGAAGCAAGCTATGTCATTTTTAGCTGCCTATTGTGGGTAAAGAACTGGGAGTGATCTTGCGATAGACAGACCTTAGTTCTACAATTGTTGGGCCTCAGATGAAACTGTAGCTCTAGCCTACAACCTGACTGCAGCCTCGTGAAACCATGAGTACCCAGCTAAGCTGTGTCCTGACTTGTGATGTATAAATCTGTGAGATAATAAGTATGTTTTTTAACCTAATAATTTGTGCTCATTTGTTATGAAACAATATAAAACTAATACAGTTACTAATGCCATTTTCTTAGATGAATAAACTGTTACTTAAATAATTTAAATAACTTAGTCAAGTATATATGGCTAATGAGGTGCGGAGATGTAGTTTGGACCCAGGAAGTCAGAAGAAAAGCTCAATATTGTTCTCATTAGAGAAGTTGGTAAATTTTCAAAGAATTGGAAAGGTTTTACCTCTCTAATAATATATCACCTTTAGGACATGACATTGAACAGATACTTTCAGCATTTAATATGTTTATATCTGCATATTCATGAGGGTGGGCTTTTAAAATTTTGTAACATTATGTTTTTTGTTTATACTGTTGCCATAGGACATTGCCATAATAGGATCCAATAAGACTAAAAAACTACACTTGCTTTTAAAAAAATACCAGCAAAGTAATGAAATAAAAGCTGATGCCAAATGTAACTGCCAAATGTTTTAGAATAAAGTATTTCTAATCACACAAGGAATAAAGTTCCTGTGGTGTTCACACATTCAAAAAGTATATACTGAAAGCCTACACTAGCTCCTCATTGTACATAGGACAAAATACAATACAAATTTGCAGCTTTATTTTCAACTACTTATTTTCATAGCCTACTACTTCTGACTATTAATGTTTTCAAAATGTCTAGTGCTTTTCTGCACCTATACCTCCATTAACACCACAACTAAGTAAAATTATCTTCCCCTTCATCTTTGCCTTTATAATTTTAACTCATTCTTTAAAGCAGAAGGTCAAATTCCTCCTTGTTGGCAAAATTTCACCATAAAAACCCCTTCTTGAAATGGTTTCTCTTCATTATCTCTGTTGATGTTTATTGTTCATATGAATTCATTTTCTTTGTAGAATAATTAGTATTCAATCCAATTCCTCAAATATTTATGGAATTTCCACGTACTATGCCAGACCTTAGATAGAAAACAGTGACCAAGACACAGCCTCTGCCTTCAAAATGTTATTTCTCAATTGACTAATACCTATTTGAATAACAAATACGTTCCTAAGATCCCAAATTAAATTTATCAGACATAGGTTAGGCTTTAAAATAGGAAAATCTTTCATAATTTAGTGGTAAAAATGAACATAGTTTTAAAAAATAAACTGAGTTTGAAACAAAAATAAACATATTTTCTTTTTGAACAGAGAAACAGGACCAGGGCTGTAAAGCTATGCCTGCAAAGTTAGTGCTCTCTTTAGAGTGATCTAAATGGAAAAGCATAATATTTCTTTTTGGGACACAAAATCTAAACAAATTATGGTTGAGGAAGAAAATGTCATGTAGGGAAATAAGTTATGGGAAGAAAACATTTATAAAAAGTGACGAAAGAGAAAGGAAGAAGATTCCTCATTGAAATATTTCAAATATCCTTAAATTAAAATATCTAAAGGTAGCAGCAAGTGTTTTTCTGGAGCGAGTGAAGATGATTCTAAAGTATATATGAAAAGTAATCAAGAAGGCTTCTACAGGATATAAAACATATTATAAATATTGTAAGTATTTAAGAGTGTGGCACTGGTGCTTGAATGGACAGCCCAGTGAAAAGAAACAGAAAGTCCAGGAATATATGAAAATATGGGAATTGGTAAGTATTAAAGAGTATTATCTGCTCTGCTCTCAGGAACGGGATCAGGTGCTCTTCTCAAAGGACCTGGCAAAGTGAGTTTACTCTTCATGTCCTCAACCTTCCTGGTTTCTTCTCTTTGAAGGATACAAATTCCTCTCCTCTGAGAATTATCACCAGGAAGGGTCCTTTATGCCTGGGCCCAATAAAAAGGAGCATTGAATAACTGAAAACAACTACACAGCCTATTGAAAGAGATAATTAGAGATAAAGTCTTCATATTTTGTGGATAAAGTATAGGTTCTAACTATAGCAACTAACTTTAGACATCAATAAGCTAATCATGTATATTGTAATTTTCAGGCAGTCGGTAAACAGACAGAGATACATAAAACTCCCAATCTAGTGGGGGAGAAATATGTAAGTGGAATAAATTAATCAAACAAAAATAAGAATGAAAGAAAAAGAAACAATAAGTAAGTAGTATGCAGAAAGGAAGACAGAAGCTATCAACCCCTAAATATCACAGCTACCTTAAATGTAAGTGTGCTAAAAGTCCCAGGTAAAAAATAATCTCCATCAATGCTGTCTCTCCAAATAAAGCTCCAGTTCAATGGCTATTGTGTGGCTGTGAGAAAGTCATATTATTAGAAGTCTGTATTCTTTTTGTTCACCGAAGAACGTTAATAGCAAACATCTGCTAATCACTTGCTGTCAGCACAACATTTAACATGCATTATTTTCTCGTCACAACAACCCTGCAAGGTTATCATCCCCATTTTAAAAATGAAGAAAGTGAGGTTTAAAAGTTTGAGGACCTTGTCCAGATTTACTCACAGCAACCCAAGGCAGGTTTAGAGCCCACGCACTCAAGTGCTGTGCTCAAGAACTCACAATATTACAACCATGCTTTGCTGCTAATGAATCACCTACACTCACAGTTCTCAAACTTAAGTGTGCATCCCATGGAAGACGTGCTCAAAGAAGATTAGCAGATCCCACTCCTAGAGCTTCTGATTCAGTAGGTTTGGGATGGGGCCTGAGATTCTGTATTTCTATCAAGTTCCCAGGGGATGCTGACAATGCTGGTCCAGGTGCCGCACTTTTGAGAACAGCTGCTGCAAAGAATGCTTCTCTGAGCAAATTAAATAGAGCCCTAATTCAGACCTGTTCAGACCTAGTTCAAACCTAAGAAAGCAACACAGTTGCCCCCATCGTTCAGACCTGTGGCTGCCTTTTAACTCCTCTACCGGAGTATCTATATCATAATCATCTTACACATCCAACTAGACATCGTGACCTTGGCAAAAACAAACACATTGCATCTTTAACTTACAATTGGCTGCCCTTTAGCTCACATTTTCTCTTCTCAAACATTTTTATAATTAATGGTTAAATAACAACTTGGCAACACTCCTTACATGAATATGGCAGTTGGAATAATTCCTGTTTTGTTTGTTTGCTTGGTTTTTGAAACAGAGTCTCACTCTGTCCCCTTGGGTAGAGTGCTAGAGTGTCACACCTCATAGCAACCTCAAACTCTTGGGCTCAAGCGATTCTCTTGCCTCAGCCTCCCAAGCAGCTGAGACTACAGGTACCACCACAATGCCTGGCTAGGTTTTCTTTTCTTAGTAGAGATGGGGTCTTGCTCTTGCTTAGGTTGGTTTGGCCTCCCAGAGCACTAGGGTTACAGGTGTGAGCCACTGAGCCTACTGCCATCCTTGTTGTACACTGAAAATAGTCCTTCTTTTTAAAATTCTTATAATTCTACCCTCCCTGTTCCCCCCCCCCCATCTTATTACCAGTTCACCCTCAAAGTACAAGTGTGCTGTGTGCATCTGGTATAAGGGGAGCCATTCCCACTTTTCCTCTATTCCTTTCCCATTGAGCCTGCTGCTTGTCTTCCTCCCAGTGGTGTTGAGGTCTCCCAAATATCTCAATAGGGGCAACCGTGTTACTTTATTAGTAATCTATTTCAGATGCATCAGCACAAGGTTTTTCTGGTCTGTACACTTTTGCTAACTCTACTGCTCTTTCTGACACCTTGCCACCCACTCATCTTAGTTTTCTTCTCTTTTCTGAGAAATAGAAAAGTAATATTACAAAAGATTTATTGATATAAACTCTGTATGTTGTAACCTCTGTCTCTGGAAATTTCAAAGCTGCTTCCTAGCTGAGTGCTTCTTAAAGGAGACCATTCCTTTTGTTGAGCAAATACTTGTATTAGGAACAGATTGACTGCAAAGTAATTTCAGTGCTATCCGCTTAAACTTACGCTTTGGCAATTTTTGTTTTTAAGGATAATGATACTGGTATAGATGCAAGTTCTAGCAAGCAGCTAATATGTTCTGAATATTTACCATGTGCCAGCATCTGTGCACAGTACCTTACACGATTTACATAATTTAATTCTCCTAATGACCCTGGGAAGTAGGTACCAATATTATGCTGATCTTACAGAGATGGGAAGAACCCATTTATAAGGTGAAATATTAGGTAATCAATATCACACAACTAAACAGTAGAGCAAGGATTAAAACTCAGTTAGAACCCACCTACTTCCTACTCTGGAATGCTTAACTGCTTCCATTTATCTGCCTACCAATTTATCAGCAAATTCACACAGTCAAAAACTACACAATGATTCCAAACCATAGAATATCTTAAAATGGATTTCTCTTTCCATTTCTATTTCCTTTCCTTTCCATTCCATTCCTTTGCATTTCATTTCTATGTTTATGGAAGGACTTTATCATCTACAGGCAAATATACGGATGGGGAACACAATTCAACAGAGAATGGCGCTCTATGAAAATTTAAAATTCAGTCACCTCCTTTTCCCTGACATTCTCTGAAGCCGTCAATTGGCCATGACAACAGAATTGCTGGCTGCAGCTTCCTGCCTTTCAAATTTCTTCTAGCCCTTATGGACCAGCAGCCTTTGGTTTTCACCTCTTAGCAGTTTCTTTGTGAAAAGCCCTGTTTTCTGGTGAATCCCTACACAGAGAAGAAATGAAATCCATCCTACCCTTCAGAAGAGCTTCTAATTAGTTTCAAATCCAAGTTGAGGTTGTTAGTTTTTCTTTAGGAAAATTACATGTTACTGGGAGGCAAGGATGGGACGCAGAAGCCTGGGCCTCCTGTTTCTGTTCCTTGTTCTCTGTTTCCCAGAGATCTAGTTTCATGTTTTGAAAATTTTCATAGTAAAATCAAACCCACCAGGAAAGACGATCAACACCCTGAAAAGAAAGGAACCAGGGGAAAGAAGATAGCTTTATTTGCTATTCGGTTTCACCAAATTTTCCTGATTATGTTTGATTTCAACTTTTAGAAGCCACCGTAGATTGCTGTGTTTATTTTTGTTTCCATTTCCAACATATGACCCTCATTTGAGTAGCAAAGTAAGACTCATTCCTTGCTCCTTTGAACAACCTCCTTTCTGTTACTACAGAAGAGATATGAGGAAGAGTGGGCTCAATTCATGATCAAAACTGAGAATATAAATAAAAGAATACTATTTTGCATGGGATTATATTCCCAAATTATTTTTAACTCTTGATTTCCCTCTGTTAAAAGGCAATCCTTACCCTGAAACACCACACACACACACACACACACACACACACACACACACGTATGTATGTTTAGCTTTGCTTGTTTTGGAACTTTATATAAATTGAATTTACAATATGTGTTATTTTGTGTCTGATTTCTTTCACTCAATAGTATATTTGTGAGATGTATCCATGTTGCAGTAATTCATTTTTACTGCTATGTAGTTTTTTGTTGATGGTTATGTAAGATTTATTTATCCAATCTCTATCAGGATATTAGGGTCGTTTCCCACTTGATGCACTTGCTAGTCCTGCTGCTGTGAGACTCCTGTACATGTTCCTGGTGCGTGTGTGCGCGCGTTACTGCAGGACGTACAGCAGGAGTGGAATCGGGGACAACGGAGCATCTAGATGCTCCATTTTATTAAATAATGCAAAGCCGCTGTTCAAAATAGCTGGACCAATTTATACCCCCACCAGTAGTGTATGAGTGTTCTTACTTTCCAACAATTGGTCTTGTCACCCCAGATGCTTGAAGGGATCCTTCCTTTCAAGGCCAAACTAATATTTCCTGAGCCTCCTTCCTTCATGATGACAGGGAGAGCAGACTTTCTCGAGAGAAATTCTTTTCCCAGGAATTTCAGAGAGTCTCCAGAATAAGCATATGTGTCCCATTGGTCACTTCTGGGTGTCAACTTCATGTGTATCTTGTTTTAGACAATAGCTTCACTCAACTCCTACCGGTGACTTCTTGTCGGTCACTTCACTTCCATGGAGGGAAGTGAGGATCATGCAAGAGACAGGTTTGGCGGGATAAAGAATGACTGATGGGTTCTAAAAGCTGTGAGACTTGTTGTCCAGATTAAAGATTAACTGGAGTCCAGCTGAGCATAGCCAGTGGGAGGCAAATGGCAGAGACAGTCAGCCTCAAGCTAAGTATCTCCCTGGTGACTTACCTGGGACCTCTGCCTTCCACCTCTGTTCAGTTCCTTTGAATCAACTTGGTTTTTCTGGATGGTAGGCATGACTCCTATCAATAATGCCATTAAATTGGGCAAGGGGGGCTCTGGCCCTGGGCCTAGCCCACCTGTTCTAGCCCTCCTCAGGCTATGCTCCACCCTACAGGGCAAGGAGAGCTCAGGGTCAAGAAGACATGACCCCTTTCTACACAATAGGAACCCAGCACCTCAGCATACCCCATCCAAACAGCCCAAACTTTCATTCAAAGCATGTGTGAGCTTTCTCCATGCACTGTCAACCAGAAGCAGATATTACCTCTGTGTGCTTTGTGGGCCCAGACAGCCATGGAGTGGCTTGCTTGTAGGGGATCTGGAGGATATTGGGATATTGGGACTGTGTTGTCCCCAGCCATGTGTGCAAGTCCCCTTACCCTTCTCGACTGAGCTGAGAGTGAGAAGAGAGAGTGCAACATTGGGGGGTCAGGGGCCTGGGCCAGTTCTCTCTACACTGCCACATAGGAGTATAGAACTCCGAGGAGTTGAGAATACTTGAAAGTTAAATTTTCATTAATCAGTGCATTTGAAAGCTGAAGCAAATCCCTGTGTTAATTTTCGGGAAAACTCAAGGGTAAGGGAAAATGCAGAACATTTATATAAGTCAAATTATTACAATTCTGCAAATAAGTAATTGCTCACTAGCTCCAGGCACCTAACATAATGAAAAACACAGAAGAAAGCATCAGCAAAATGATATAACATATATATTAATTTTCCCCTTTAAATTATAAAAGATTGGTAAATTATTTATGTATTAAGATAAAACAATATTTTTCAGCTTTGGCAGAATTTATCCTGAAGTGAGTACATCATTAAACACCCTGATGTTTCTTACTGTGGGAAGGGTCTGGATGGGCTAGGAACTCATATCAAAGAGTGGGCGTAGGGGCATGGGGTTTTAAGGGTCCAAGGTCAGTCTCTGAAGCAGGTAATGTGAAGAGAAAAAGGACAGCAAGCTGATGGAAAGTCCTGGATAGAAGGAGAAAGTCAGGGGAAAGTGAGCCTGAGGCAGAAAAAAATACAAGGTGAGAATGATAGGAATTTTGAGAATGGCTTAGGGGTCTCTAAGGCTGAGACTGAATTTCAAATTATCTCCCATGTTTTGTGATGTTGCTTTCTCGCCTTCTCTCTATAAAATTGTAAATAAAACGTCTCTACATAAAACTGTCTCATGCAAGCAGGTACTTACTATTTGTGAGAATCAAGAAGAGGAAACAATGCTTACTTAGGGTAGTGTAAGCTAGAAAGTAAAACTCAATTACAAATGAAGTGCAAACTTCTACAGAGGCAAGAAATAAGAATAATGTATGACTTAGAGAAACAAACTCTCCTTTAGAATCTCCAGAAACTTTGATCGCAGTGCTGTTTGCCATCATTTGTGGGATGTGCCCTGAGCTATTGTGTAAATATTGAAGGGAAAGGTGATTCCCAAAGGCTGGAGGGTTTGGGAACATCCATCTGATGGCACCTGGGCCATCTTTACAAATTCAAGCCGTCTTTATTTTATAGAGAGGTGTTTGCAGAATGCAGTGCATACAGAATTGATTAGAAATGATTTAATCCTAGAGGGAACATGAAAACTCCCAAGTAATAGGTTTGTAGACTAAAAGTCATGATGTATTGGCTATGGGCTATAGTCACACGTGTTTCACACGCTCTCTGTTCTCAGCAATATACGTGTGTTGTGAGTTACACAAGGTATGTCAGACACAGTTCTCGCTCTACAGGAGGTAACATAATTAAGCCATGTATAGCCTTGAATTGGGTGCCTGGGCTAGCGCTGTAAAGGCAGCAGGAGTTCAAAGAGAGAAAAGAACAGCTGAGATACAAACATCTCCAAAAGAGAAGCTAAGCTGGAAAGGAGGGTGAGCTGGGGAGAGGAGGCCGGAAGTGACGTGTGTCTTCCCGGTTCGGGTAACTGCGCAGGTGCAGACACAGGTGCAGGATTCAAAGTGGCGCGGGGAGCACGCTGTACCCTACAGGTCAAACGAGTTGTCCCAGGTAGTTCTTCCTGGGAAGGAGTCCGGAGACACTTATGGAGCAGAGAAGATAACAAAAACTTTAGAAGACCAGGAGTGGGGAGGGTCTAGGATAAGGAGTGGAGAACCACTGTGTATTTAATAAATGCCATTTTAGAAATACTCACCTGGCAGCAGGTTGTACGGTGGCCACATAAATGAGAAAAGTGGAAGGAAAAGTGCAGGATAAGTTAAAGTGGGGGACTATAACTCTAGGAAGGAAACAGTGGCCCAAACTCAGGTACAAATGACATGTGACTGGATCAAGATTGTGGGCTCATAGTGTAGTTTGGGGAGCACAAGAGATTTTGCACATTTATAGCCCAGTTCTATTTAGCATTGTATTTTTTAAAGCCTTCCCCAGATGAAAACACACCATTTAACAGAGATCTGGCTATCGCTACTATCCTGTACTCCACACGTATTTTAATCTTTTTTCCATTTCAGTGAATTCTTCATTTAACTTTATAATAGAAGCCCCTCTAAAGAAATTTACTTCCTATTTTGGGTAAATTTCCTGCTCATACATTTTTATAAGCTGGAGCTGGCCAATCTATTTCCTAGAAGACGCATGCATTATAGACCTTCAATAGGAGAAGTGAAGATTAAAATCCATTGCTAGTTTTTCTTTGTGGCTTCTGTGGTCACAGAGTGTACAGGACAAGGACACACACTGCGTGCAATGTCAGGGACCCTGCTGCAAAATGGCTCTGGGCTGGCAGGGCCGGTGACAGCTCTTGTGGATTTGCAATGGTAGTTAAAGTTTGATGAATGAATACAAAGAACATCACTGGTATCGTCTAAATGATGTGACTTAATTTATACTTCAACTGTGAAACCCCAATAAATTCAGGCCGGTGACAAAAAGATCCCAGATGTTGAACCATTCTGCAAACTATATGCATGGGCCTCAGTGAATTTATGATCTGTTTTCATCTCTTTTTTCCCACTTCGGAGATTAGTCCCTGACTTTAACTCTATCCTGCAAAATGTGTAAGCTAAAACTGCCTCACAGACCTACTTCATCATTAATCCTCAGAGGGATTTCAGGACTTGAAAATGCTAAGATGCCAGAATGCTAAAAAAATATGATTTTGCTGTCTGTTTTATTAATCACCAGTATCTTTGTCTCCTGAGATAAGTGCAGCATTAATCAGAAATTCAGGAAAGCTTTTGCTGTGTTGATTTAAGTGGGTTTCTAGGGTCAGTTTTTAAAAGTATAAAACATTTGCTCATTATTCTGCACATGCTAAGTTACTAAAAGGTTATTTTTCATTTGATGATCTTATAATTCAAGCTATAGCTTTAGTCCTTAATTAGAGGGGGATTAGGAAACATAGCAGCTACTCATTCATAAGAAAAAGGGCTTTAATTATACCACATATTGATATGAAATTGTTTTATAAATGCAGATAATACCGAGGCAAACGCGAGAAAAAGGAAAATATTTGAAAGTGTATCCAGAGCACCAAAGTCTCTTAGAACAAATATTTAACCACTACATACATGATAGAAAAACTTTATGAAGATATTACCTATAGACTTATAGCAAAGCTAAGCCTCGGGATGCTAGGTTTTTCTATTTAACTATCAAGCCTGCCACTCAAGTATCCATGTCTGATGAATAAAATAAACCGACAGGGTTTTCCATGGGTGTACTTCTTGGAATATAGAGAAGTTAATAAATATAATTGCACTCAGATACATAACTTAGCCTGAGCAATTACCACTAATTGCTAGTAGAGTTTCTCTTTCATTTCTAATGAAGAGAATGGAGAGGGGGTAATTTATCTCTAGACACCAATTTAAGTTAAAATTTGATGGGGATAGTTTTGGTTCTGCCTGAAAGATTGTCATGAATTTTTGTTCCATGACAATCTTCAATGCCAACAATATCTTTGTCATCAGCCTTACTTAGTTCTTCATTAGGTGGGTGTTCTATCCTGCCTTATTGTCTATAAAACCAAGCAGCTCAGAGGGCTTGAGTCAGGGATGAGCACATTCCATACTGTACGGGACAATGAGACTTAGCTTCTGTGGCTTTTGAATTGTTGCATGAAATCAGGATCTCACAACATCCCTGAAGGGGTGTTTCCTATGTGTTGTACATGTAAGACCTAACACAATGCCCAGTAGTTAGTAAGTACTGAATAAATGCTTATTGAGAGAAAAGGTAAATGCAGGTTTTTGTATATTCTTGGTTTTGGGGGCACGGTTTTATCCACTTTTCTCTTCTCTTCCTACAGACAGAAGAGATTATAATGCATGGGTGGAATAACTTGATACTTTAAAAAAGAAAATGGTTGGAAACAATGGCACATGAAACTATTACATAAACCTTCAATGCCAAATCTACCTGTAGCCGCGGTGCAGGACTATTAGAATTTGTGAGACCTTTAATCTCTTCCAAAAGCCCCAAGTGATTGACAGCTACATAGTCTTTCTCTATCTGTATAATTTTAATCTTAACTGATTTGCCTGCCTGTGGACAAAAGAAAAACAAGCCATGGTACAGTTTGCTCACAAGTCAAGAAGAAGGGAGCCTTTTAATTCTATCTTCACTGGTGAAGCTATTTACTTTGTTGTATTTTGTGCTTTGAGAATGCTTGAAGAAACAGAGGCAGAATAACATGGCAGATAAGAGCTGGGAAATTTAGGCTCAGATATGGCTCTGCTGTGTGACTTTGGGTGATTTAACTTCTCTGTGGCCCAAGTTCCTCCCTTGAAAATGAGGATGATGATGATAATGATGGTACTTAACTCTAGGATGTTGTAGAGATAAAGTATCAATATAGGTAAAGTATTTAGACAGTGCTGAGTATCAGCTATTGATGTATTGGGCTTGACAGAAAGTATAGAGACTGGGAGAATAATCCATTTAGCAAGAAATGCAAAAATTTTGTGAATGTGAGCATTCTACTCCCGAAAATAATACATGAGATTTACATTCCAGCAACATATATAAAAGAAAACAAACACTCTTTATAAGCCCAAAGCTGTTGAATTCTAGTATTCTATAGCAGAGAGATACTGGTGTATTGAATTGGAGGCAAAGAAAATCCAGGTAGAGTTGGAATACAGTGTGATTTAGAATGGTGATTTCAACCTTGGTTCATGCTAGAATCACTTGAGGAAGCCTATCAACTTATATTGTGAGCCCGGAACTCTATCTTGGGAGAAACTAGGTGATTCTGATACAAAATGAAGATAGAAAGGAGATTTAGAGAATGAAAGAAAGCCAAGGTCTGGGTTCTGGGGTGGAAATGAGATTTGAATACACAGGCAGTTGAAAACACAATGATTTTCACTCAGCATTACTAAGCCACAAACTAGAAAAACCCATTCAAGTCAAATCAATCCATCAACTTGTTACTGAGTATTTCTGTTCTTGGTTCACATAAAAAGGTGTTTATTTTCAAATGTTCTTTAATCATTTGCTCTGACATAGGGTGAGAATAATTACTTTTTGTACAGAAAGTTAAAGCCCCAGGCAGTTAATTCCTTCTTCTCAGTGAGTCTTATTTTTGAGACTATTAACAAGCACCATGATCTATCTGTCTGTCTATCTATCTATCTATCTATCTTCCATCTGTGTACCTATTATTTAATCTATCATCTATCTATTCATTCTGAATCTTTTGGCAGTAGATACTTCAATATATTAAAAGAAACAAACAGAAAACAAAATGAGCCTGACATTTAGTACCTCCAAGCACCCACCCTTCTGGTGGGACAGAGACAAAACAAGCAAAAGGTTTCTTTGATTGGAGAGTAAATTTAAACTTTGTGGAAGCTTAAATTTGAAAGGCTGAACTACATTTCTCAATCTTGGTGAGGGAAACTGATGAAATTAAAATAAATTGCCATATTTCCTGGGATTAGGCTCCATCCAAATGGAAAGTGAGATTTTCTGAAATTTTGAGGAAAATTCAAATTACCTTGTTAGGAGAAGCTTTGGAAATGGCAGAGAAAACTTGACCTCAGGCATATTCCCTTTCTATACATTTGAAAGAATGGGCCAGAATTCGGGAAGATTTGAAAATGGGGGTGTTGTATCTTTTGAAATTTGGTCTTATCAAACTTACGGAATAAATACATTCTTTTCTTAATACTGACTGTACTCCATTTCAGCACAATTTTATTCATATCTGTAACCAATTAATCCAGTATCATATTTTTAACCAGCTTTGTCTCCTTTCCAATTTGTGATGTTATTTGGAATTCATATATATATAAAATAAACTGTTTAGAGATTTAAGTTATTTTAAATTCATATATGCTGGGTTATTCCTGGACTATTTATTTTGTGACATTGATTTATTTCTTTATTTTTGCATCAGCATCAAGCTTGGTAACTATCTTTAAAGTATATTTTAGAATCTGGCAAGATGCCACCCCTAGACATCCTCCTCTTTTTCAAAATATACTTAGCTATTTTACCTATTTGTTTATTTATCATTACTTAAAAATACTTTCATCAATAATTTTTAAAAGGCTTAAACTTGTATTTTGGAAACAGTTATGTTTTCATTATGATATCTGCCCATCAACGAACAAGGAGCATCTCTGCAATTGTTAGGTTCTTAGACCTCTCAGTACAGTGTGCATTTGTGATTGCTTAGGACAGACCTGGCAGCTTAGTGAATGGAATTTTCTAACTGTTTCATGTTGTTATAAGTGAATTTTATATATGTATATGGTTTGCAAATTATTGAAAGCCTTTTTTTCAATAAACTTACCTCTTATTTCTGTATTGTGTCTTGCATTAACTAAAACTTCCAGAACATGTTGATTTTATTCTCAGTTTTATTAGAACTTATTCCAGTATCTTCATTTTAAGTTCTTTTAAGTATGGCTTAAGATAGATGCTATTTATATTATCATAAGAGGAACTACCTGGGATAGCCAGCTTCCAAGATGCCTGTAATGATTCTTGCCTTCTGGTTGTCACACCTTTGTGTAGTCTCCTCACATACTAAATAAAGCTCATGTGTGTAACTATATTCAGAACATGAAGTTATGTAACTTCTGGGGCTGGTTCACAAAAGACATTGTGATTTCTGCCTGGTAGTTTTCCCTGATTTCTCATTCTGGGGGAAGCCAGCTGCTTTATTGTGAGAATACTCAAGCAGTCCTTTAATGGTGAAGAACTGAGGCCTCCTGCCAATAGCCAGCTCTAATTTGCTAGGCATGTGAGTACACCAGCCGGGAAGCAGATCCTTTGCCCTGGCCTATGGATAGGTTTCAGATGACTGCAATTCTGGTTGATTATCTTAGTTGCAACCTCATAAAAGGTTATGAGCCAAAATCACTCACCTAAGCCATTCGTGAATTTCTGACTCAGAAAAATTTTATGATATAATAAATACTTCTTGTCTTAAACTTTTAATTGGGGAGGGGTAATTTGTTATGCAGCAATAGATAGCTGGCATACTTCCAAAATTAGATTTAAAATAATTCATTTATATCAGTAATGGTCACATATTGAATGCCTTTTCAACATCTATGAGATGATTCTTGTTTCTGTCCTTCTAAGTTGATCTACCAAGGGGATGCTTTATTTCTTTAGTCTTCCTAATATTAATCTATCCTTGTCTTCCTAGATAAAGTCTTCTTGATGATGGCAGATTATTATTTTAATATGCTCTCTAATTTTATTTTCTAGTCATGTATTTTGAATTTTGTGTATGCAAATTAATAAATGAGATTAACATTTACTTTTTATTAAAATAAAGATTATCCTTCTTTTATAAAATCATCTGTTTTGTTCTTTCTATTATGTGAAAATTTAAATGCAATCATCTGTCCCTTGAGAGCTTAAAGACCATGAAATCCTCTGAGCAGTGCCTTTTGGTTGTACTTTGATAATTTTCTTGAATCTCTTCATATTTTTTGGCTTATCCAGGTTTTCTACCTGAATCAATATTTAAGATTTGTTCTATTTACATAAAATGTTAATGAAACCACCACTTGGATTGTTAAACTTAGATATTTGCTTTTGGTTTCATTTTTTTCATTAGTTTCAAAAATCTAGCGAAAACAAGAAATGAATATGAATAAACTAAATCCATTAGCAAAATTAACCATCCAGTGAGAGGAACGGCTATTTCCTGATCCATCCTCTGTCTTAGGAACTAGCTTTGGGAGATGAGTTTGCTATTTTACCCAAGTGGAAATATACCAACAGCTGAAAGATTCAGAAGGAATTGGATCTGTGGAATCTAAAGAAAGCTGGGAAGCTAAATGAAGAGGGAAGCATACTCATAAATCTTGTTATTGATAGTTGAAGTAACATATGGAAACATTAGGCCACTGACAAGGAATTAATTATGTGATGGCTACCAAACACACCAGCAGGAAGTATCAAAGTAGGGGAAAATTTGGATATAATAAGAGGAAAACAGAAAATATTTTGGTTGCATTCCTTTATAGGAATTGTGATGCTTGCCCTCACTTCAATCCTGTTAGAATTCTATCGGTGGCTCAGTCTCAGCTACGGCTTCCATCACATTCTTTATTCTCACTAACATCTCAGTTGACATGAAATAAAGGCTTCCTTGGCCTGTGAAGTTTAGAGCTAATTCATTTTCTGAACGGCCTAAACTAACTAAACTCTGTAGCTTGCTGAGCACTTGGAGCTATATTCAGAAAGGTTTTTGACACAATCAGTATAATTTTCCTTTCCAACATCCTGATAATTTTATCAAAGGAAAATTTCAATTTAGACCTAAGTTTTTCCCGCACATTATTCCAATTAATCAGCACTTGGGGAAGCTTTGGCTTATCTGCTTTAGCGTCATGTCACCATATTATGTGAACTTACACATGGACCAAACCCTCCAGAAACCCCTTAGTCCTGTAGTGTCTTGTCAATCATTTTCTGCAAAAACCCCTCTTCCCACCAAAAAGGAAAGGTGAAGAGAGACCATTGCATTCCACTTTGGATTCAACTGAGCCGGCCACAGACACTGATGATTGATGCTTTTTGTTCTCCAGCTCTGCCAGCATTTCCCAGTCTGGACTGGGGTTTTTGTTATTGTTGTTTTATGTATGTCTTTGAAGGCTCTTTTGCTTCACTAACCTTGTCAGTAATATGGCCTTCTGTTTTCTGCTCACTGCTGCAGTGGCAATGTAGCACTGTTCTTCCTACTTGCTAAGTGTGTTTCTAAACGGTCACAGGTGATAAGCCTGTCTGTGCTCATGAAGCCCAGCACTATGAAGAAGCTGTTGTTTTACCATTCCAGATCAATGGGTAGTTAAAAAAATCAGCAGGGTAGGGTTTCTGTGGTCACCACAACAAATGCTAATGAAATTCTTAAGTCCTTCCCAATCGTCTAAGATTAAATGCTGATACTTGATGTCATGGGTTTGGCACAAGGACTTTTTAAGAATTTCCTGAAGGGTTTGGGGCCTGATGTTGCTTCACTGCCCCTTATCAATCAGCTTAATTAGTGCTTTTCTGAGAAATTGCCCTCCCCTCCTTTTTTTAAAGCCTGTCACTGCAAATTGTATGAAATAGTTTCTCTCTGGAAATAACTTTTCCTCTTGCTTCAGGCTTAAATCATCTGCCTAATTTATAGACTATTAACACACTTTACTCTTTAATAAAAAAGGCCTCACAGCTGAGGTTTTTATTTTTATTTTTATTTTTTATTATTTTTTATTGAGTCATAGTTGTGTACAATAATTCAGTCATGGGGTACAGTGTGCAGGCTTCACATACAATCGGAGATATTTTTATCAACCTGATTGATATAACATTCATGATATTTTCTCATTTACTATGTGAAAACAGTTTTGATCTGTATTTAGAAGTTTTCTCCTGACCCTTCAAATATGCACCACAGGTGTCATCTCTGGAACATGTTCTCCTTAGCAAAGTATCTCTAGAATGGAAGAAGGGACATTTCTTAAACTGACAGAGGCCATCTACAGCAAACCCACAGCCAATATCATATTGAATGGTGAAAAATTTAAAACATTTCCACTCAGATCAGGAATGAAGCAAGGATGCCCACCGTCTTCACTGCTATTCAACATAGTAATGGAAGTCTTAGCCATCACAATAAGGCAAGAGAAAGCGATCAAGTGTATACAAATAGGGTCAGAGGAGATCAAACTCTCTTCGCTAATGATATGATCCTGTACCTGGAAAATCCCAGGGACTCAACTTCAAAACTCTTAAAAGTGGTCAAGGAATACAGCAGCATCTCAGGATACAAAATCAATACTTACAAGTCAGTAGCTTTTATATATGCCAACAAAAGTCAAGCTGAAAATATAGTCAAGGATTCTTTTCTTTTTATAATAGTGATGAAGATGATGAAATATGTGGGAATTTACCTAACAAAGGACATGAAAGATCTCTATAAAGAGAATTATGAAACTGTGAGAAAATAGCTAAAGATGTTAACAAATGGAAAAACATACCATGCTCATGGCTGGGAAGAATCAACATTGTTAAAATGTCCATACTACCCAAAGCAATCTGCAGATTTAATGCAATCCCTATTAAAGCAGCATTGTCATACTTTAAAGAACTTGAAAAAACAGTACTTCATTTTAAATGGAATTAGAAAAATCCTTGAATAGCAAATACATTCAGAAATAAGAACAAATCAGGAGGAATCACATTACCGGACTTCAGGCTATACTATAAATCCATAGTGATCAAAATAGCATGGTACTGGTATAAAAATAGAGCGATAGATTTATGGAAAGGAATAGAGAACCAACAGATGAACTCAGCTACTTATCATCATTTGATCTTTGACAAGTCTATCAAAAATATTCAGTGGGATAAAGACTCCCTATTTAACAAATGGTGTTGGGTGAACTGGCCGGCAACCTGTAGAAGACTGAAACTGAACCCCCACCTTTCACCATTAACAAAAATTGATTCTCCCTGGATAAAAGATTTAAACTTAAGACATAAAACTATAAAAATACTAGAAGAGAGTGCAGGGAAAACACTTGAAGAAATTGGCCTGGGAGAATATTTTATGAGGGAACCCCTGGGCAATTGAAGCAACACCAAAAATACATTACTGGGATATGATCAAACTAAAAAGCTTTTGCACAGCCAAGAGCACAGTAAGTAAAGCAAGAAGACAACCTTCAGAATGGGAGAAGATTTTTTCAGGTTATGCTTCCACAAAGGTCTGATAACTAAAATCTACAGAGAACTCAAACTGATCAATAAGAAAAGAACAAATAACCCCATTTCTATGTGAGCTAGAGACTTAAAAAGAAACTTCTCTGATGAAGACAGATACATGGCCTACAAACACATGAAAAAATGCTCATCATCCTTAATCATCAGAGAAATGCAAATCAAAACCACTTTGAGATATCTAACTCCAGTAAGATTAGCCCACATCACAAAATCCCAAAACTACAGACGTTGCCTAGGATGTAGAGAGAAGGGAACGCTTCTACACTGCTGGTGGGAATGCAAGCTAATCTGACCTTTTTGGAAAGGAGTTTGGAGAACACTCAAGGAACTAAAAGAAGACTTACCATTTGATCATGCAATTCCTCTACTAGGTGAGGAATTTGATCATCATACCAAGATGATCAAAAATCATTTTCCACAAAGACATTTGCACCAGAATGTTTATTTCAGCCCAATTTATAATATCTAAGACATGGAAACAGCCCAAGTACCATCAACCCATGAATGGATTAACAAATTGTGGTATATATACACCATGGAATACTATGCAGCCATAAAAATGGAGACTTCACATCTTTTATGTTTTCCTGGATGGAGCTGGAACATATTCTTCTTAGTAAAGTATCTCAGGAATGGGAAAAAAGTATCCAATGTACTCAAAACTACTATGAAATCACTAAATAATCACCTACACACTCATATGAATGGCAAAACATAACTACAGTCCAGAAAACAGAAGGGAAGAGGAGAGAGAGGGGAGGGGAGGGGGAATATGTGAGGAGCAGGGGTATTTGGGGGAACCTCACCTAATTTGCATGATGCAATGGTACATTTCAAAACTATTAAGAAATGAGTATAATTGTGATGGATGTGTTACTTTGTTCAATGTAAGCATTTTACATTGTATATTGAAGCAGTACCCTGAAACCCATAAATGCATCAATGTACAAAGTTATTATTTAATAAAAAATAATAAAAAAAACAAGGTTCCTCTACCAGACTTTAGGTTATATTACAAGTCCACAATGATCAAAACTGCATGGTGTTGGCACAAAAATAGAGACATAGACATATAGAACAGAATAGAAAACCAAGAGATGAAGCCAGTCTCTTATTGCCATCTGATCTTTGATAAATGAAACAAAAGCATTACAGTGGGGAAATGTATCCCTATTCAGTAAATGGTTCTGGGATAAATACATGTGAAAGACTGAAATAAAAATACATTCTGTGCCATCTGATCTTTGATAAATGAAACAAAAGCATTACAGTGGGGAAATGAATCCCTATTCAGTAAATGGTTCTGGGATAAGTACATGTGAAATACTGAAATAAAAATGCATTCTATGCTTCTTCTATGTATTTTTCTTATTAAAAACATCTTATTCTTGGCTCGGCACCTGTAGCTCAGTGGCTAGGGTGCCAGCCAGCCCGGGCCTGCCAAACAACAATGATAACTACAAATGAAAAATAGCTTGGGTGTTGTGGCAGGTGCCTGTAGTCCCAGCTACTAAGGAGGCTGAGGCAAGAGAATCGCTTAAACTCAAGAGTTTGAGGTTGCTGTGAGCTGTGACTCTATGGCACTCTACCCAGGGCGACAGCTTGAGACTCTGTCTCAAGAAACAAAAACAAAAACAAAAACATCTTATTCTTTGCTATCCTTTCTGTATACAATCACATGCATTGACTAGAATTCTTAGTTTTAGTAACTTTACATTTTTCATGAATACTTTTCATGATAGTTTACTATAAAATTGGTCATTCACTTAGCCAAACTCATAATTAAAAGGTTTTAAAACGCAAGGACCTCACTTAACAAACACAAACATTATAACCTAGTTGTTTGTACCTTCATATTTTTATGAAATAAAAATAAAGATCTTAAAAAGCAAAAATATTATTCTTTGATATAGAACAGACCTCGGTTTCCCAAACAATCATTAAAACTAATACAGACCACCTGAAATATGAATTGAAAAGCCAAACTGAATCTGTCTCTCTTTCTGTCTCCCCCCTTTCCACTCTTTGTAGTTTATTCGAAAGGTAATTAAAAATGTATTTTGTTTTTCCTCATCATAACATCATATGCAAATCTTGTTCAAAAGAGAAAGAAAGCCAGGCCAGGCATAGTGGCTCACAGGTGTAATCCTAGCACTCTGGGAGGCCAAGGTGGGTGCATTGCTTTAGCTAACAGGTTTGAGACCAGCCTGAGCCACAGCAAGACCTTGTCTCTAAAAATAGTGGGGCGTTGTAGTGGGCGCCTGTAGTCCTAGCTACTTGGAAGGCTGAGGCAAGAGAATTGGTTGAGTCCAAGTGTTGGAGGTTGCTGTGAGCTGTGATACAAGGGCAATCTACTGGGGGAAAGAAAGTTAGATTCTTATCTCAAAGAAAAGAAAAAGAGAAAGCCAAATTGTTTCATTGTATTATTGTATTCATGATAAAGCAAGCCTGATTTTAATAAAATATTTTTTTTAATTTTAATTTTATTATTAAATCATAGCTGTGTACATTAATGCAATCTTGGGGTACAGTGTGTTGACTTCATATATAATCTGAAATATTTTCATCAAACTGTTTAACATAGACTTCACGGCATTTTCTTGGTTATTGTGTTAAGACCTTTATATTCTGCATTCAGTAAGTTTCACCTGAACCCTTCAAAGATGCACCGTAGGTATGGTCCCACCAATTACCCTTCCTCCACCCATCCTCCCCCCTCCTCTTCCCTCCCCCTCTTACCCCTTTTCCCATACTCTTGTGCTATAATTGGGTTATAGCCTTCATATGAAAGCTATAAATTAGTTTCATTGTAGGCCTGAGTACATTGGATACTTTTTCTTCCATGCTTGAGATACTTTGCTAAGAGAAATATGTTCCAGCTCCATCCATGTAAACATGAAAGAGGTAAAGTCTCCATCTTTCTTTAAGGCTACATAATATTCCATGGTGTACATATATCACAATTTATTAATCCATTTGTGGGTTGATGGGCACTTAAATCCATTTGTGGGTTGATGGGCACTTAAATGCACATATTTTCTAATTTTATGAACACTTATTTTCAAATAACTTATTCAGTAACTAGTTTTGATAGCTTTTGAGGATATTTGAAAACAACTTGTAGATGGGCAAACAGTATGCCCTCAATAAGGAAAAATAATGAGGTGAAATAATGGATTCCTCTTAAACATTCCTGTTGTTTGAACTAGTTGAGAGAATAATTCTTATAAAAGGAAAAGAGGTGTCATTTTTCTTTGGTGATTTTGGGTTTTTGGTTTGTTTTGAATGATACTTGCTCATGAAACTGTTTCTTAATCTTTTCTTGAAAATCTCCTTTTGTACAAGGGAAGTAAACTTAACTTTTTAAAAATAACTACTGTACTATTTTTCTGAAAGTTTTATATTCTTTAAATGTAGTTTCCCTTCATTATTTTACTTATATCTCTATTATTTGCTAATTTCTTAATGCATTTTAAATGAAAATACTTTAGTTGACTAAAGCACTCCTCCTCTTTAAAATATTAAACAAACTTAGTACATGATAAAGATGGCATTTCATTTTTTATTTTATTTTCCCCCCTCTTTTATGTTTTATTTATTTTTTTAATTAAATCATAGCTGTGTACATTAGTGCAATCACGGGGTACAATGTGCTGGCTTCATATACAATCTGAAACATTTTCATCCTACTGTTCGACATAACCTTCATGGGATTTTATCATTTATTGTATGAAAACATTTGTATTCTGCATTTAGTAGGTTTCACCTGTACCCTTTTAAGATGCACCATAAGTGTTATCCCACCATTTACACTCTCTCCACCCACCCTTCTCCTCTCCTCTCCTCCCTTGCCCCTTTCCTCATACTGTTGTGCTATAATTGGGTTATAGCCTTCACATGAAAGCTATAAATTAGCTTCATAGTAGGGCTGAATACATTGGATACTTTTTCTTCCATTCTTGAGATACTTTGCTAAGAAGAATGTTTCCAGCTCCATCCATGTAAACATGAAAGAGGTAGAGTCTCCATCTTTCTTTAAGGCTGCATAATACTCCATGGTATACATGTACCACAATTTATTAATCCATTCGTGGATCGATGGGCACTTGGGCTTCTTCCATGACTTAGCAATTATGAATTGGGCTGCAATAAACATTCTGGTACAGATGTCTTTGTTATGATGTGATTTTTGGTCTTCTGGGTATATACCAAGTAAAGGAATAATAGGATCAAATGGCAGGTCTATTTCTAGATCTCTGAGTATTCTCCAAACGTCTTTCCAAAAGAAACGTATTAGTTTGTATTCCCACCAGCAATGTAGAAGTGTTCCTTTTCTCCACATCCATGCCAACATCTCTGGTTTGGGGATTTTGTTATGTGGGCTAAATTACTGGACTTAGGTGATATCTCAAGGTAGTTTTGATTTGCATTTCTCTGATGATTAAGGATAGTGAGCATGTTTTCATGTGTCTGAAGGCCATGCACCTGTCTTCTTTAGAGAAGTTTCTCTTCGAGTCCTTTGCCCATCCTGAGATGGGATCACTTGTTCTTTTCTTGCTAATACATTTGAGTTCTCTGTGTATTCTGGTTATTAAACATTTGTTGGTGGCATAACCTGAAAATATTTTCTCCCATTCTGAGGGCTGTCTGCTTACTATACTTACTGTGTTCTTGGCCGTGCAGAAACTTTTTAGTTTCATCAGGTCCCAGTAGTATATTTTTGATACTGCTTCAATTACTTGGGGGGTCCTCCCCATAAAGTATGCGCCCAGGCCAATTATTTCAAGAGTTTTCCCTGCACTTTCTTCTAGTATTTTTATAGTTTCATGTCTTAAGTTTAAATCTTTAATCCAGTATGAGTCTATCTTCATTAGTGGTGAAAGGTGTGGGTTCAATTTCAGTCTTCTACAGGTTGCCAGCCAGTTCTCCCAGCACCGTTTGTTAAATAAGGAGTCTTTTACTCACTGAATGTTTTTTTTTTGTTGTTGTTGAGACACAGTGCCACCCTATGCCCCTGAGCAGAGTGCAGTGGGAGTGGTAACTCAGTGCAACCTCTGACTCGGGCTGTGGGCATCCCGCTGCCTCAGCCTCCGGAAGCTGCTGGGATTACAGGCGCTCGCCGCGGCGCCCGGCTGGGTTTTTCCATTTTTTTCATGAGTTGGGGTCTCACTGTCGCTCAGGCGAGTCTCGAACTCC